>CM041777.1:267680143-267824036 GCA_023374045.1 Limonium bicolor
GGTCTGTCCCTGTGTGACATCTCACACACATCCAACGTTTTGGTTCTTGGTGGACTAAAAAACTTTGTATCACCTATGTCTGTCTTTTCAACTGTATTCTTTGGTGTGTTTGCAGGTGGTGAAGCAATCAGTGGGGGCAGAGAAAGTGATAGGTATGCTGCTGCTAGGACTCCCAATCCTGACGAAGGTATTGATTGCTGTTTTGCTTCTCAAGTAAATTGCTTTTCGGCATTGCTTGCTTCACTTTAAAATCTATCTTTTGATTTGGTTTGACATGCATGAATAAAGTCCGGTATCTTTGTTGGATAAACTGTGACACATAGCGCTCTTTACAATTAACTTGCAGGTGATAGAGTTGGGAGTTCCCACGAAATGAAAGGTCACAAAAACAGAGAAAGGGAAGGCAACAGCAACATCATAAGGCTTGGTAAGGGCAAGTCGGAAGCCATTCCCAAGGGTGATCGCGGTAACAGTAATAGTGGAAATGGAGTGCTGAGTCCAGCAAAAGCTCCTCTGTTGTTGCGGAAAAGAAGTAGTGAAGGCCACCCAACGTCAGGATCTCAAAGTGTTGCGTCAAAGGGTGAAAGGTCATCTCTAAGAAAGCATCCAGACAACAGACCGGGTCCTGCCGGAATCCATATAGCAGAATCCCCAACTTTTTCTCTACCTGAGGCCTCCCGTAAGGATCCGAAGCCTTTGTTAAGACTCAAGTTCAAGAACCCATATCAAGGTTCCTGGGTGTCAGGCGGCGAGGAAGAAAAGTCATCAATTAAGGGTCAGAGGTCAAAGAGAAAAAGACCATCACCAAAAGCGAAGTCTCATGAAGATGAAGATGGCTCTGAATCTCAGCCAGATAATATATCAAACGAGATCATGGATGCGAACTGGGTTTTGAGAAGGCTGGGCAAAGATGCTGTTGGGAAGAGAGTTGAAGTTCATCAACGAACCAGTAATTCCTGGTAATTGAATACAGTATTCTGTAGTCATTGCTCTAGTACTAGGTTTACTTGTGACTGATAAGTTGTTATTTCCTCTTTCAGGCACAAGGGTGTTGTAAGCGACCTCATTGAAGGCACATCTATATTGTCTGTTGATCTCGATGATGGAAGGACAAGAACAGTAGAACTAGGAAAGCAAGGGATCCGGTTCGTCCCTCAGAAGAACAAGAAGCTAAATATTGAAGGGCTCACGTTCCAGTTCATGATTGGTTTGATCACCACCACGTCATACTGAAAGATAATCTTCCTGGTGTAATGGATTGAGCAGTAGATTTGAATTCAAAGATCGCACTTTGTGTGCATGGGGTACTCATTGTCCTTTGCGACTGTAGGTCGGGTTAGTTTCACTAGTTTTGTGCACCTTATCATTCTTTTGCGCAGGTGCCTCTTTTTTTTTTCTTTGGTTATCTGTCAGGTCCATTTTATATGCAGCAGAGATTGTGTGTTATATTAATTTCTTAGGTTGGTTTTTTTGTTGTAAATGAGTAGGATTTGCATCCTCTTATCCTCTCACCCCCCCCCCCCCCCCCCCCCCCCCCCACACACACCTGGTAAAAGGTCGACTTAGTCGCTTGTCACCGGATGGCTTGTATTGGATTCCGTTCTAATTCAATGCCTATATTCTCTTGCAAAGTAATTTGTTTTTTTTTTTAAGGTGATTCTTAATATAAATTATTGTCGATGGTTCCTTTCCCCTTATTTTTCTTCGCTAATTCATTCGCCTGGTCCACCCATTTTTCAATCTGGTTGTTGAGCTGTTGCCCCAACTTTTGCGGCTGTGGCGAACTTGACTAAACTTGGTCATTTTCTACGTTCATGTGTTTTTCTTCTTCTTTTGGGTCTTTCCTTCTGTGGTTTGTTTTCTCTATGTTTGCTCCTTTTTTGGGTAGTTTCATTGCAGATGTCGTTCTGTGGATGATAGATGGCTCGATGGGTGTTGCTGTTTTGTGTGGTGAATTTAGAAGCTTGGTGTGAGAGATTTTGATATTATTTTATGTAGTCTTAAAACAAATTTCTGGGGATATATCCTCACTTGTCTTCTCTTCTTTTTCTATCTGTTTCTGGAAAGATATATAGCTTGTTACTTAATCTGAGTCTATTGATTTGATTTCACGGTAGTGATCGGAAATGGGTAGAGCTTAACTGAGACAAGTGATATTTCTCAAGGTAGTATTAGATAAGTCTTTACCTTGACCGTCCTTTTACTATTTGGATAGAGTCGTTTGATTTCACATATTTAACAAATAAGACAATATTTTTTATAAATCTATGTTTACAATAGAATCTTTATATAAAAATTATATATTATATAATTTAATTTTTAAAAATTATTTTATCTTATATGTTTAATATTAAGGTGAAAAAACGTGTCAAAAAGCAACAGGACACTTATGACGGGACGGAGTAGTTATTAGATAGCTTTACTGAGACAAGTGATATTTTCTTTTCTAAGGTAAAATAGAGGATTGCAAGTCTTGTGATATTGACAAACAATGACAACTTTTCATATTATCCTCTGCATACGATCTATAGCCAATGACAGTTGGGTATAGATGGTTGGCGGACCAAATTGTGGCATCTGATTGTTAGAGGGAATTCACGGCTTCCTGTGAGTGGTGTTTAAAGAGAAGCTATCTTTTTTGTGAAAAACCAGAATCAATTCTTATCTTCTGAGGGATTGCGAAGGTTGCTAGGAAATTTGGACAAATCTAGGGTTTTCTTAATAAGGCATGTTCTTGTCATTTTGTAGCTAAATCTAATAGCTGTACATAATAGTAAGTAAGAACATTATCTTTTATATTAGATCAGTTTCTTTTATTTTTCTTCTCACATACTTTTAATATTTAAGACTTTAGTTAACAACTTACTCGTCAGCTTGCAGATAATCAGATGTATTGTTGTTCTCTAAACATATTTAGTTGAATCTGTGAAATTACCAGATTGTGTTTTGGTTATTTTTGTAATGCATATAAAAAGCTGAGGTAAATGAGTAACCGGGCAAATTAAGCTAACTAGATATAAAAGCTACCCAATAGCACTTGAATTAAGCTCCTAAGAAGGTTTTTCTCTACCTTCTGTCAAGAAGGGAAGTAGGTATTCCTGTCAGAGTTGGTTGCTCCAATTCAAATTCATTTATATTAAATGCAGATGGTGCCAGGCCCGAATCTTTGAACTAGGCTACTGCAGTATCGAATAGAAACTGGGTTGATGGGAGTTGTGGAAGAATGTCATGGGGGCCAGAGGAGGGGAGTAGGTCGAAAAAAAAAAAAGAGTATCACTCCGGTTTTGCGGCCAAGAATAGATTTGATTTTTGACATTACTATGTAAAAAGTATTCAAATTATACAGGCGGGGGAGGCAATCTAGTAGAAGCCAGAACCAACACAGTCATCAGAGTCTAAGTCATTTTGAAGGGCTAGAAATGCAATCCTCCACTTGTTTTCTTGGCAGCTTCCCACGCCTCAGCTTCCTTGGTTGTTTGTTCTGTCTTCTTATAAGTAGCATAGACATAACGGTTATTGATTCCCACAGACAAAATCAGACTCCTTTGCCAGTGTCAGCTTCAATTGAACTCACTTCAAGCCCATTCATCCAAGCTGTAGAGGTAGAGTACGGACAAATCAGACAACCAAAGTTTCACTTTTCTTACCAAGAATCAGATAAACTTTGGAAGAATAGAAGATATTCATACCTGCTAGTGGTCTGGCACGCGACGATGAAACCGCTAACCCAGGTACTAAGGTCCTATCGTCAATCTCAAGCCCAAGCAGATCCAAATCCAAACCAGCACCAAATATCAATGACTTCTCCAAGGTTGTAACCTCCTCCCTCACGGCTGATTACCAAAATATAATGAACTTTAGTCATAGGTTCTAAACAGATCCAACAGTCTGTAGCTTTGTTTATTTCAGGAGATGCACTGACACAAAAGATTCAGTAGACCTCTTAATTAGGTTTTTGTTTCAAATATATCCCCAGTTTCAGTGAATTTGAGAAAAAACAGCGGAACAAAGATGTGGAAGGAATTTGCATGATAATCATGTAGTAATATGCACCTGAATAAGGTAGCTGAACAAAAGCCCATTTCTCCCCGACGAGATTCTCAGGAAGTTCCATGGGGAAAGGGTTGTCCAAGGCTAGAAGTGGTTTAGCTCCCTTCTGGAACCCTGGGTGCCGGGTGTAAATGGTATCGTAGCGTTCGTCCAGCCATAAGAGTAGGGATAAACACTGGAAAACAGCAGGAGACAATGATGCACGACTGAGTAGAAGAAACCCAGTAAAGTTGTTGGAATTCCACTTATCTAACTGTTAGTTAGTCTCTGTTAGTTTAGTCTGTTAGTCTCTGTTAGTTTAATTCGCTAGTCTGTTAGCTGTTCCTGCTGGTTCTCTGTATAAGTACTCAGTTAGGTCCCATTCACTATTCATTCTTTCAATAATAAACGCAGGTTCAGTAAGGTTCTTTGCATCATAATAATCATTTCTTCAAAGTACTAAGGGTTTATTATGGGTATCGTAATAGAGGAGAAACAAAATCAAGCACAGAAAACCAAATATCTTATGTTGATGATCATTACCCTTTTGGTAGGCACAGGCTTGGCGCCGAGCTCATTACAAGCCTTTGTAATGATCGTCTGCATCTGTGACCTGAGTCATCCAGAACATAGTACGTTTAGATTTCAGTGAACTGAAATTGATCCTTCGATAACCTAGACGTGCTCATATAAATCCACTAATTTCTTGTACTACAATTCTGAATTCAGAGTGCTTAAATGTACTTAAGCAAGCCATTTCTCATGAATTATTGTTGGCAACTGTATTCACCAGCAGGGACCAGGGTGGTTGTCTTATACAGTCAATTCCATAGTTCAATATTACCTAATGAAAAACCCTCATAAAACGCAGGATGTGGGAAATAGTTCATCATCACCTGAAATAACGAATTTCTCAGGCAAAGGAACGCCGAGCTCATCACAAAATGGAAGCAATAGCGTTCTTAAGGGGTAATACTGTTGATCATATTGTTGGGGAAGTATTTAGTGTACTGAAGAGACAAGGTGCTATCACAAACCACAAGCTCCCACAACTTCTTCCCCCTGATATCAAGTATCGGTCTGGAGCAAAAATCCAGCTCCCACTCTGTAATGCTATCTGGGTCAGCTTCCGGGTCGAGATAGCTCAATTCTGAGTAGGGTCATCGTCAGCCAGTTCGTCATATACTTCTTCTGGGTTTTGGGTGTCGGATTCGACTGGGATGATGAGACAGAGCTTTCGGAGAGGGAGTTGGGAGAGATGGAAAAGGTTCTTGAAGATAAATGGACGCAAGGATTCGGGTGAGTTATATGAGGGTAGAAAAAGAAATCTTGGTTGTTTGGAGTGGGTGGTAATTTGAGGTAGGTTTGTGGGGGATTGGAGTTTGGTTTTCTCCTGATCTTGGCAGCGTTGAAGCTGAGAGTAGCCATGGAGGGCAGGTGCTGGCGTTAATTGTCTAGCCGGTATGAAAGTGATAATGGTTAGATGGATAGATAACAATGATAGTCTTGTCTTCATCTTTTTTTGACCACAGGATTGGGCCGTGGTTCGCATCTGTCTCAGGGTCGGTCTTATGAGTCATGACTCGGTTTGTTATCCCTTTTTAAGGTAACCGTGAGTGTGAGCTTTGTTGCGCTGCGAACGTTTACGACTTAACTAGAGTTACATCCAGTATTTTGTAGTTTTTTTTTTTACTAGATGAGTCACTTTTTTATCGACAATGGTTGTTTTGTGTTTGTTTTGTCAGGTGTTTTGTGTTTGTTTTATATGTCGCACTATATTATGGAGTAGAACGTATGATCCACGTGGGACCCACCGCGGGACCACCTCTTTATACTACAAAACAACCATCATACTACCAGGACCGAACACAGCCAAGATGCTAGCAGTAGAATTCTGGAAACGTCGTAGTTGACGGGAGCCTGGAGTAGTTGTAGCGGCTAGTGGCGTTTGTCTAGCCGTTGGCCCGTTGCAGCTACTTCAGGCTCCCGCCGGCTATGATTCTATACACTACTACTACTCTAAAATATATTTTTGACATTTTTAACTGCTCTAGAGTGAGTTTTAGGGGTGTCTTTGACGTTTTAACTTTCATAGGGTGGTGTAGGGTAATCTTTTTTGAAATCATTCTATACTTTATAGTCTCGTCACTAACTCGACATATTTTTAGGGTTTATGGTGTAGACTGTAGAGTTAAACCCGCCACTACAAACCCTAAAAATGCTTTCAACGTTTTTTAGCTTTCCTAGAACAATTTTAGGGTGGGGTGTAGGGTAACCTTTTTTAAAGTTGTTCTATTTGTGGTGTAGAGTTTAGGGAGCCACTACAAACCCTAAAAATGTCTTTGACGTTCTTTAGCTTTCCTAGGGTGATTTTTAGGGTGTGTGGTGTAAAATAATCTTTTTAGGTCGTTCTATACTTTATAATGTCGCCACTAATTTGATAGGTTTTTAGTGTTTGTGGTGTAGGTTTATCATCGTTAGACCTTAAACCTACCACTATAACCCTTAAAATGCCTTCAATATTTTTTAGCTTTTCTAGGGTGGTTTTTAGGGTGTGGTTTAGGGTAATCTTAAAAAGAAAAAAGTTTTAGGCCTTCTAGCGGTTGGCCCTGAAGGGAGTCAGTCAGGCAGCTGCAGGCTCTCTGGCTATTAGACGACTATAGTGCCTTCAACCGGCTATTGGCTACAGGGTCTGTGGACTTCTACCGGCTAACTGTGACTATATTAATAAATTTGTGACCGCAAATAACATTTCTCTGATTTAGAATTGAAGATACTCACACAACATTTATAAGGATTAGTAAAGATAGAGAAGTTTTTATTATATCTTTTCCTTTGACTCTTTATTATGATAATAATAATTTTAATATTTTCCATTTAATTGAGTGTTAAGGAATCGTTGAACTTAAGTTTTTTCAGTTTTATCCTTACTCTAAATATTTAATTTCATTTTATTTAGATAAGTACCATACCCAATATAACTTCTCAATATTACATTGGTGAGCCCTAATTTTTCCAAAAAAGAAAATATATGGTATTAAGATGACTTAGGGCCAAATCCCAAAACTGAACTTTTTCAAAAAAAAAAGGAAAATTCACAAAATGTCACGATTTTGAGTTTATAATTCACTATATCCCCTTTTTGGAAAGTTGTTCACAAAATGCCACGATGAGTTTGAGTTTAATTCACAAATTCAATTCGTCTGATGTCGATACGCTAACAGACGTTAGTTCCACCGTTAACTCCCTCTAGTAAATGACCAAACTACCCCTGACGACAAGTTTGTTTTTTTTAAAAAAAAAAATTGAATTGCGCTGAGTGACTGTGCAACGACTATTTTTTTGATTTTAATTAGTTCACAAAATACCTTTTTTTATATAGTTCACAATATGTCACTATATGGGTTTTTTATGTTCACAATATACCACTATATGAGTTTTGATGTTCACCAAAAGCCCTTGTTTTGCTGTAATGGCTAGTTTGAGCCCACAACTCTTTTTTTACCTTTATAAGGACCTTCTTACCATGTAAACAAAACACAAACACCATACTAAAGTCATGACCTTGTTTACAACTACAATCATGAAAAATTTCAAACAATTCATTGCAAATGTGAAGCCCCATCAAACCTTACCCTCTCCCGCAAAGAAATTTTGGTTGGAAGGGCATACTAGAACTGCTGGGCATGTGATTTTTTCAAGTGGTGGGCACTGGTGATGCAAGATCGATACTCTCAACATCATAGGGTAAGACATGCTGGCTACACCAAATCATACTCAACTATGATAGGCTCTACCTCTACTATTGCCTCATCTCTTCTTTAAGTTATTTCTTTATCTCCTCCCTAATGCTACTGATAAAATGCACATCAACTATCATGCTCTCTTGATGTAGACCTTTTGAATGAGCAGATACAATAGTAGAGGTAGAGTCTATCATAGTTGAGTATGATTTGGTGTAGCCAGCATGTCTTACCCCAGGATGAGAAGAGAATCAATCTTGCATCACCAGTGCCCACCACTTGAAAAAATAACATGCCCAACATTTATAGTACGCCCTTCCAATCGGAGTTTCTTTGCAAGAGAGGGTAAGGTTTGATGGGGCTCCACATTTGCAATGAGTTATTTGAATTTTTTCATTGATTGTAGTTGTAAACAAGATCATGGCTTTAGTATGGTGTTTGTGCTTTGTTTACATGGTAAAAAGGTCCTTATAAAGGCAAAAAAAGAGATGTTGGACTCAAACTAGTCGTTACAGCAAAAACATGGGCATTTTATGAACATCGAAACTCAAATAGTGGCATATTGTGAACATAAATACCCATATAGTGGCATATTGTGAACCACACAGGTTTTGATAAAGCTATTACATCTATCTATCTTTAAAGGCAACAATCTGAACCGTTCAATTTTTTTATATATAAAACTGATAAACGGAGTGGACTATACTCCTTGTGATAGTATCAAACCGGCGTGAATCCCCTCCCTCTTTCTAGCTTAAATTACTTCGATAAACAAAGATATTTTCAAAACTCTAGTAAAACAGAATAAAAAATTGATCGAACTCCCTCATTCCGTGAAAAGGTAAATCAATCTTTTGTAATAAATTTATTATAAAAGAAATAAAAAGGAAACTTCGGAAGATAATTTAAAGTTTTACACGAAAGATAATTTAAAGTTTTTGATATACATAATAATGACTAACCTTGTCACAGGTATACATTAATAAATATATGTCATTCACGGGTGATTTTTGAGGTGTGTGGTGTAGTATAATCTTTTTTGAAGTGTTCTTTACTTTATAAGGTCGTCACTGACTCGACAGATTTTTAGAAGTTTATAGTGCATCCTGGTTTGTATAAAGGCATCGAATTTGCCTTTAGCTAAAGGAAAATATTAGGGAATGGATATTGTGTAAGCTTATATAGCGTAGTTGCTGATCGAGAACAATGAAAGAATGTATTAACGATGTACACTTGTGGTAATATTTCACACGTGTTTGGATCATATATTAGTATATACATGACATATATATTTTTGAAGCAATGACTAACATTAATCTGTATCTAAAACTTAAGCTAATAAGGGATTATTAGCCATACATATACATTATAATCTGTAAAATTTTAGCCAACCCAATATATACTTAGCTTCATTAAAGACAATTGATTTGTTGAAGTAACAATGAATATTAAGTATTTTTGTATATTAATGATTTACATTCGTGGCAAATATTACATAAGTAGTGGCATATTATATATTTGTACACACATGTCATATATTGTTTCATGCCCATGCTAATATTTGTCTGTATCTAAAACTATAGCCAATAACCGTAGATGTACAGTATACGTTGTTAACTTTTATTCAATATACACATAGTCATTAAATACAATTGATCTATTGAATTAAGCAATGAATATTGAGTAGTTTTGGTATATTAACAATATAAACTCATGGCAAATATTTCATGTGTATGGCACATATATTTGTGAAAACATGGCATATATTGTTTGAAGCAATGACTAACATTAATCTGTATCTAAAACTTAAGCTAGTAAGGGATTATTAGCCGTACATGTACATTGTAAGCTGTAAAATTTTAGCCAACCCAATATATACTAAGCTTTATTATTGACAATTGATTTTTTGAAGTAAGCAATGAATATTGAGTACTTTTGTATATTAACGACATACATTCGGGGCAAATATTTCATAAGTCTGTGGCATATATATTTGTACACAAATGTCATATATTTTTAATGTCTATGGTTAACATTTGTCTGTATCCAAAACTTAACCTAATAGCCGTACTTGTACAATATAAGGTGTAAATTTTTATTCAATATACACATAGCGTCATTAAAGATGATTGATTTGTTGAATTAATCAATGAATATTAAGTAGTTTTTGTATATTAACGACCCTAAACCCTATACCACAAACCCTAAAAATGCCTTCGCTTTCTTTCTAGGGTTTAGGGTGTGTAGTGTATGATAATGTTTTTTGAAGTTTTATACTTTATAATGTTGTTACTGACTTGATAGGTTTTAAAGGTTTGTGGTTAGGATTTAGGATCGTTAGACCCAATGATATCATATTTTGTTAATATTTTAAAATTATATAGTTTATTTTGTTATAGATTTAAATTAATTTATTAAACTCATATAATCAATTACTATTATAGACATTATTTTTAATTAGCATTTTAATTAGTATTTTCGGTTGTCCCTGTACATATTAGAAGTGGACATGCAAAATTAATTACATGAGTAAAACATTCTAATCTAAACCATTCATCATAATATGTTAGATCCAAGGGTTAATATAAAAGCCTTTACATAAAATAAAAAATATTTGCCTTTATGCAATCGCGTTCGCCACACCAATTCAATTTTTTTTTTTAAAAAAAACTTGCCATCAGGGTATTTTGGTCATCTACCAGAGGAAGTTAACTACGGAACTAACGTCTGTAAGCGAATAGTGACATTTTGTGAATTTCAAACTCAAATCGTGGCATTTTATGAACAACTTTTCAAAAAGGTATATCGTGAATTATAAACTCAAATCGCGACATTTTGTGAATTTTTTTAGGGAAAATTCACGATATACCCCTGTTTTCTTTCGTAATTCACAATATACCTCTGTAGGTTTTCATAATTCAATATTTAAACATGCTTAAATGTTGTCCAAAATTGATGAAACTTTACATGGACGATGCTAAAGTGTTATATTTTGGTCCAATATCAAATTTGAAGTTTTTTAAGCTCACATGTGACCTGTGGGACCCAATGAAAATTATGGCATGTTCATTGGTCTCACATGTCACATATGAGCTTAAAAAACTTCAAATTTGATATTGGACCAAAATATAACACTTTAGCATCGTTCATGTAAAGTTTCATCAATTTTGTACAACATTTAAACATGTTTAAAGTTGAATTACGAAAACCAGAATATATTGTGAATTACGAAAAAAAGGGGTATATCTGAATTTTCCCTTTTTAAAAAAATCCCAAAACTGAACCGGTCGGCTCTACATATTAAATAAGCCGACCAGACCGGATCTCCGTTTCCTCTCGCTTTCATCCCTTGTTTCCCCTATCGGAGTTCATCCAAAAAGTTCAGAATCCACGAACACTCATCTTTCTGCCGCTAAATCTGGATAGGTTGCTACCGAAGGGCAACAGAGGCACCTCCCAGGTGGAAATATAGGTATTTGAACTTTCCCCGGAGAGCTTCAACACTTCGTCTTTCTCTCTTTTTACTTGCTTTGCGTTTTATTCATGTTGTTGCTCCCATAGTCCGTCGCGTAGTTTCTAAGCTGTATTTGAATGACGGGGAACTGCCAAGAACGACTTGTAGGTGGTTTATGTTTATCACTCTTATGCATACAAGTTTCTTCCTTGAATCCTTGAGATTAATTGTGAAGGTGGAAGCTTTCGAGTTGAATATGTTGAGCGTTGTTTTGGTTTAGTTCCCAGACACATAGAAGATCTCCTCCCTAGGTTCTCCAATTCATCCATATGATTTGCGTTACAATAGGCAAAAAAAGCTAAGCGAATTTTTTGGTATTGCAGATTGGGACTGACTTTATGTCCGTACCTTGTCGTTGATATACCATTATTTAAATACCATTTTCCGCTCTGAGTTTCTACTGTAATCAGAATCAATGTTCATGGTCATTAGCATTGATTGTCTTGTAATATAGTTTCTATCCAATGATTAGGTACCTAAAAGGTGCAGGTTGTTGTCTGACGGATTAGGAGGAGTGATGAACCCTACTGGATTTATTTTGACTAGTTCATTTACTCCTCTCCATTCTGTTGTCGTACCAAAACATCGCAGATTCTCGTCGAATATATTCCAAAGAGGATTGACAGCTTTAAAGAAGGTGTATTCTTGCTATAAGAACAGTACAACTAGGATAAAACCGTCAATGGTGGCTGCTTCATATCACCCGCCTCTCTTTAGGTTTGCATTCACTTTCAATTGAAGTTGGTTGAGTTTTTATGCTTTCTTTATGATTTTGAAAATTTCAGCTAAGGCTGTCAATGACATGATATTTTGCTTTATCAGTATCGCTCCAATGATGGAATGGACAGATAATCATTATAGGACTCTTGCAAGGCTCATATCTAAACATACCTGGCTGTACACGGAGATGCTTGCTGCTGAAACAATTGTATATCAGGAGGATAATCTGGTAACTAAAAATCCTTATAATTGTCCTTCAATATATACTATTTGCTCTTTTAAGGGAATTGGATTATGTTTTGATTTGAATCTATTTTTTATTGAAATGCTATTAAGCCACATGCTTGAGCTTGAAACTTCTATTTAACCTCTTCTGTGGGAAAGGTTGATTTTTTTTTTCATCAGAGTTACATAGACCTGTCGGTGTGATAAAGAACTGTATATATTTGGGCAACAAAATCTTGTGTCCTTGTATGGATAACGAGCATCATAACATTCTCTGTCAAATGCTAAATTGCACAGGACAGATTTCTTGCTTTTTCTCCAGAGCAGCATCCCATTGTCCTCCAAATTGGTGGGAGTAAGCTTGAGAATATTGCCAAGGCAACACAGCTTGCTAGTAGTTATGGATACGATGAGATTAATTTTAAGTGAGTACATTCATATCAATTTAATATCTTTATTTTCCAGTCTGTCACTTTTCTGGCCATTCTTCCTTGCATTGTTTCTTGTAATGAATTGTAATTTCCCTTTTGTTTGTAAAACTAACTGAATGCATCACTTTTTAAATCTGTACTAGTTGTGGATGCCCTAGCCCCAAGGTTTCTGGACATGGTTGCTTTGGTGCGGTGCTTATGCTTGACCCAAAGGTTGAAGAACATCGCTAGTCTGTCTTATTTGAATTTAAATCAAATGGATACTTCTCACCTTGTCTTAGCTCATCCAAATGACGAGAGTTGTTCGTTCTTTTTACAAGGGAAGTTCGTTGGTGAGGCCATGTCAGTAATAGCCGAGAATGCAACTGCTCCTGTTACTGTCAAGTGCAGAATCGGTGTTGATAACCATGATTCATATGAAGACCTGTGTAAGAATCCCTTGGATAATTTTGTTTCCTCCCTGGCATTTTTTTCTTGTGGACATCATCATGTCTTCTGCTTCTCAGGTGATTTTATATACCAGGTTTCTTCCACATCACCCACCAAACATTTTGTTTTACATTCAAGGAAGGCACTTCTTAAAGGCCTCAGCCCACTGGAAAATAGAACAATTCCTCCTCTTAAGTATGCACCTTTTTATGTTGTTTTTATATCTTCTGGGTTATCTGGGCTGGGGATTAACAATGAAATGAGATGTCTGGGCTATTGTTATTCCGTGTCTGTCTAAATGAATGAACATGGAGCTCTTAAATTGACTGTTATAGTCTTTCTGTCACAGATACGAGTATTATTTCGGCCTGTTGCGTGACTTTCCAGACTTGCAATTTACTATAAATGGAGGCATTAATACTGTTGAAGAGGTTATGTCTATAGCAGTTCAACATAATAATTGATTAATACAGGTTTACTTCATTCATTTCTTGATAAGCTCACTTTGAGGTCTTAATGAACTCTGTATGTGACTTAATTAGGTAAATGCCGCGTTAAAAGCTGGAGCCCAGGGTGTAATGGTTGGGCGTGCTGCATACCACAAGTAAGAGTATGCATGAGCCTCTATTGGGTGATAATAAAATCTAGTTCCTTGATTTCATTTAATGTTTATCCAGTCAAGTCAGTTGTAGCTGACACAGTCCCATAGTGGCTGAAGGTTCTTAAAATGGGTCCTGGGAATAGTT
Organism: Limonium bicolor; assembly: GCA_023374045.1. Lineage (NCBI taxonomy): Eukaryota > Viridiplantae > Streptophyta > Magnoliopsida > Caryophyllales > Plumbaginaceae > Limonium > Limonium bicolor. The sequence goes on from CM041777.1 coordinate 267,693,981, forward strand.
TAGGCTTTCCCTTCATTTTCAAATTCCAATGTTCCCAAAGGGAAGAAATCGATTTCTTATTTGATCTTTTTCCTCCTCTGCAGTATTTGGCAATTGTTGAGAAACATCGATACAGAAGTTTACGGTGCCCCTCCTACCAACCTCACTCGCCGCCAGGTTTGTGGCTTATTGCCCATTTTCTTCCGCCGAAGTGTTCTCAGAATTCTTGCACTCACGATGTTACTGCAAGAGACAAAAAGAAGTTTATTGGTTTTGTGTTCCTACATCCTACTGCAGGTGTTGGAAGCCTACCAGGTTTATGGAGATTCCGTAATCGGTACGCAGGGGAATAACAGACCCAACGTCCGTGAGTTGGTTAAGGTATATGCTTGCTTCATTCCTCTGTCCCCTCTCTTTCACTCTCACATAAAGAGGAGGCAATCTCCTACTTAGCTGATTTTGTTATGTTACAACAGCCATTGCTAGGCCTCTTCCATTCGGAGCCTAGGAATGCTATATGGAAGCGCAAAGCAGATGCAGCTTTTCACCACTGCACTGTAATGTCTTCTTCCTATCTTCATCTGCCATGACAATATTATGCTTGGTGGTTGATCTTGTCTTGGGGTTTTGCTCATGTATTGTTATGTGTCTTATGTGTTTTGATCATTAAACATCATGTAGACTCTTAAGGCATTTCTGGACGAGACATTGCCTGTGTTTCCTGATTATGTGCTGGATTCACCCTACGCTAGGCCCGCCGCCTGTCAGTCGCCCTGACCTCTTTGACAACGTGCATGATCGGATCCCTCCTCCTTACAAGAGAGCTACAATCAGAGTTGATGTATGCGTAACCTAATTGTTTTACTGTCAATTTATACTACCATTGTGGTTTAGTAGTATAGATGGGTGGATAGTGATGAGTTCAATTACAGTGATAGGTTAGACCATAACGTTGGTTACTGGGAAATTCCCTGATACATGTTTTGGCAATTTCGACTTCCTGTTTATCCGCAATTTGTGATTTTGAGGTGAAATATCGTCTGACAATTAGTGATGGCTGGCTTGGACCAAAGAAACAAATTGTGATCGTTGCACTTGGATAAGCGAGGGACACATATTGTCGTCTCTCCTTTCTTTGTGTGACAAGAGCAAGGCCTGCATTATGCGTGAATACACAATAGGCCAGGCAATCACATGCGGCCCTATTTGGAACTAAAGGTCTGACGTATCTAACTGCGCTCATAATTTGGAATAATCGACGGTTAATTCAATAGTTGATCTTACAACTAACTTCAGAATAACTAGGTTATGTTAACTTGGGTCATAATGTGTTCAAGTGTCGTGACCATAGCTTCATCAAGTTCAGCAAGTAGAATAGGAGGGACCGTGGTGCCTCATAGGAAATAACTGGCCTTTGTCGATTGGACTAATAGTAATGGCTTAACATGTTGTGTTATCGGGTAACAAGTTCACTTGCTCTTGCTCCTACAAGGCTGGATAGAGCTCTTGGCTATATGAAAGGAAATAGATGGTTCTGGGAGGCTGAACTGGAACTTCGAGTTGCTTATGATCATATCAATGTGGAGTGAATGGTAGAACGCAATAGGCTTCATGGAGAAAAACCAATAATTTCTTGTTAGCTTGGAGGAGAGGAGAGGATTTTTTTCCCCACATTAATATTGATTATGTTTTGCACTATAGAAATTCAATTGGTATAGTTTACGCAAGTTTAAGGACGGTTTACACTTGTTGCATCATGAAGTTTTTGGGAACAATTGAAAGGAGTAGTTGGTCATAATCAAGGGCATTCAAAGAGCTTTGGATCAAAGAAGGAACACTAATTTGATTGCTATTGAAGAAAGCCTACTCCAAGGTTGAACAGTGCCTTTAAAATGATGAGTTGGTTGAGTTCCAAAAATCTAACTTGTTTGGCAACCGGGCTCATAAGATTACAAGGCCTTTGATTTCTCAACTTACTTGACAACTGACTCAAAAAGTTTCATTGGAATTTACACTACAGTTGTGGTTTCTTTTCTATATGAGGGTTTTGTTGGCGTCCATTCATTATCCAATTTGCTTTATACTTGAAGAATTCATACGCCAAGTGAATTCTCTGGTTTTCGGAGTTAGAATTTTTTTTTGCCCCTTATTTTTTAAAACAATATGACAATTTTGTACACATAACATTAATATAGAGGTTTATTTAAAAAAACATTAATATAGAGGTTTTTTTTCTTTTATCCTCTTTTGAAATGTCACATTTTTATACAAACGATAATAAGTATTGTTAAGATCTCTCAATATTTATAAATACAAAAATACCGGAAACAATTACATAGTACTAATTCAAATATTTTTTTTTTCTCTCTTTTATAATATTGTGCTATTTTAGACAAAAATAACCGTTCTAGTTAGCGTGCAAAAATGCCATGGTTGGATGTATCAAATACTTGCATCCATTATTTTTGAAAACAAAAATTATGACAACTTTTGTACATATAACTTCAATATAAAGTTTTAATTCTAAATTTTCCATTCGGTGGGAGCTCTTCTCTCTCCCTTCGGCGGGAACTTCTAGTTTGCTTCCACCATGACTATCTTCTCAGATGGTTTTCTTGTCTCTTTTCCTCTTTATGTTTAGGTTATCTGGTCATCCTCTTTTGTTGTTGAGAAGGAACCAACTTTTTGAAGCTGCACCGCAATGATACATTTAAAAAGATGTTAATCTTAGAGCTGCCACAATAATTTTCACGGTGCGAAGTAACAAAAGGTTGGACCGGAAATGGGTTGGGGGTGATGCGACTTGCATGTGCCCCTATTCTTCCCTGTTGTTACATCGTCTCTAGGAGATTCCTCTCCTTCACCCATGAGGTTGAAGGCGTCAACCGACCGATTGCCAGATTCCTCCTTCGGATCGCATGCGTGAGCTCAGGCAATGTTTTCAACATGACCCCCTCTGTTGGTGTTGTTTTCGTTCAAATGGGAAAAAACTCTACACCAACAAATTTTCATTTGCGTCCACATATTCAATTGGTGCTAATCGGTGAAGATAAGTGTTGTTGTAGTGAGAAGATGAAGATGCAGTATGCATCATCTCCTAAATTATCCCATTGGCCAATGTTGATAGACACATGCACAACAAGTGGAGCACTACCCTCTTCTGTTGGTGCGAGTCGGTGAAATATCGCAAGCATATAACAATGATCAAGGTTGATAAAATAAATCCTAATGAATCCTCAATGACTTAAGTAAGTAATATTAGTGACATACACTTTAATTTAGGTCAATTCAGTCCTAATAAGCCTTAAAACCCTAATATTAGTATAAGTACACACTGAGACCAAAAATGATTTATAAAATCAGTCTTATCTTATCCTAGTTCTTCTTTCTCAAAATACTTCTCCAAAAGCTAGCTAGGCGTCATTTAGGTTGTTAAAGAGGGGGTCTAGCTTGTTCATTCCTTAAAGCCCTCGTCTACAAGTATTAGGCTATAATGCTCCAATAGGATTAGGGAAACAAAGCTAGGATGTTATAACCCAAAGTTTTATTGCATTTTATTTTGTCACAGTGGCCTTATATGGATGCGTTTTGGATTCAGGACATAGGAGTCCTTTTAATTAAAGGTGAGGATGAATGAGTCTTTCTCTTATTCTCTTCTAATTACCGGTAAGTCATTAAATCAGTAATTAACTTCTCAATTCCCCTCACTCTCTTAATCAGTATTTCCCCCTACCACTCTCACGATCTCAGTCACGCTCTTTCCAGTTCAGTTTCTTGAAACCGTAAGACGCTCCTCCCTTCTCTGCCCCCCTTCTCTCTCTCAAGGCCGCTGTTGTTCTTCTGCAATTCAGATTCTGCTATTGATCTCTACTACGTTGCAAGGTCTGATTCGGTTTTAGGTAATTAGCGTTTCTCGTTCTGTTTCAGTTCTGAATTTGGGATGTTTCCCCTTTACCCAAGTTCCTCTTTTGCAATCTGATTAGGAGTCAGATTCCATTCCGCCTTGTCGAATTCTTCTAACGGTTGGTGTCCTCTGCGAAATCGTGTCGAATTCAGTGTTTTTGGTTTGCATCGTCGGCCTGCATTTCGGGATTCTGCGTGGTTGGGCTCTGCTGTTTCTAATTCGGGATTCGTCTGTCAATTATTGAGGTAGGTGGTTGCTTGATTCGGTTTGGAAGTTCAGCCATGGGTCATTGCAATGTTTATTGTCTGATTTGGGTGCGAGTTTTGATTGTGTTGTCTGTTTGATTGCGTTTTGGAATGGTTAAACCCCATGGTCTTCTGTGTTTATGGCTGATTTGTGTGCGTACTGACTTGGCAATTCGTAGTGTCGAATTGCATTATTTTTCTGCTCTGTTCGTCTTCTGGAAACTGCAGTTTTCGCACTGTCCGAACTTCCGTCCGAGCTTTGAAGTTCAGACAGTGTGTTTTGCCTTTCTAATTCTCAAGGTTCGGGGTATGTCCGAACATCTGTCCGAGCTTTGATGTTCGGACACTCCCTTGGTTTCACCTCTGATTTTAGTTCGACCTGTGTCCGAACTTCGACGTCCAAACACAAGGTCGGACCTTCCGCGTAACTTTTCTCGTAAACCCGTCCGACATCTGTTCGAACTTTGATGTTCGGTCATTTTGAAATTCTCTGTCTGATTTCAAATCGACTTGTGTCCGAACATTGATGTCCGGACACAAGTTCGGACATTTGGCAATTCTGGTTTCTGAGTCTCGACTTGCGTCCGAACTTCTATGTCCGGACACAAGTTCGGACACCGCTCTGTTTTCAGTATAACTTCTCCGTCTGAACTCCGATTTGAGTGCCGTCTGTGGTGTTGGATTCCTCTAAGTCTCTACTACTGTATTATAATTGTTTTGACATGTTTTCATGCAAGGTTGCTTCTGTTTTGCAAACCTTCTGTTTTGGGCACTTTACTCTGTTTCTAAGCCGTGAATGGCTGGGTCGAGCTATTCCGTGGTGTACCATGTAGACGTCGTTCTGAGTGTGGGTCATTCCCTTTCTGTTTCATGGGGTTTACGAACTCTTTGGCTCTATAGAGTCATTTCTGCGTTGCCGAGATATCTGTTATGATATATGGGTCTTCGACCCTCTGAGTGTGTGCATGGTACTATGTCCCCTATCTGTTTGTGAACTCTGGTTATTTCTGAACTGGGAACTTTGGTGTTCCATTCTGTACTTGTTTCAGCGATGCTCTGGTTATTATGAGAACTATGGTTTTGTGATAACCTCTGCTTCTCTTCTGTTTTCAAGTGTTTTTGAGCGACCTTACTGATAACGGTTGCTGCTTACTGGGCATAGTTGTGTGCTCATTCCCCTACTCTTATCATTTTTGCAGATTGATCAGCGAGGATCATCCTAGTATCTGGAGCTTTGACTTATTAGACATTCTTTTGTTAGATATTTGATTGTATGACTGTAGCCTTCGGGCCTCACCTCCTTCTGACGTTTGACTTGGTTTTGGAAATTACCTTTTGATTAATGTACTCAATACAATTGTCTTGCAAGTATTTATAGAAGTGTTGTTTCGGGCCATGTTTTGTGAATGTTAAGTGTTAGAGCCTTACGTTATTAGGTAGTAATACGCGGCGTGTAATGCCCTTAACTCTTAGGCTGGTTTTAGGGGCGTTACATTTAGTGGTATCAGAGCCAGGTTTGGCTTTCTTTAGGTCTGTGGTTGTGTTTGCTTGTGTAAGGTTCAGTTGTGACAGTTGTTTGAAGTCTGAGTCAGTTCTGACAAGTTTTGGATTTGTGAATCTCAGACTGCCTCCTCGTAGAGCACCAGTGACCCCTCAGGGAGATGCTGCGGAGGCAGTGCAATAGTTTTGTGGCGGCGCTCATGCAACAGTAGCTACAGCTGCTGGGGGAGCTAGTGGAGGAGCTGGTGGTGCAGGCCCAGCTGGGGCGAATGCTGTGGGAGGCCGAGTCCGAGCCCTCCAAGAGTTTATGAAGCTAAAGCCGCCTTCCTTCGACGGCTGTGGTGACCCTCAGGAGGCGAGCCACTGGATTACCGAGTGGGGATCTGCTGAGAGTGATGCGTTCAGAAGATGACCAGAAGGTCGACTTCGCCACGTTCCTCTTTAAGGGGGAGGCGAAGGAGTGGTGGCGTATGGTGATGGGTAAGCATCCCCAGCCTTGGACCTGGGAGCATTTCTGCTTGGAGTTCAACAAGCAGTTCTACCCTGACGTTTACAAGGACCAGAAGATTAATGAGTATAATCGGCTGCGTCAGGGGAGAGATATGTCGGTCGAGGAGTACGTGAGGAAGTTCGTGACTCTCTCGAAGTATGCACCCGAGCCGGATGAGCACAGGAAGGCTCGTAAGTTCAAGAGCGGGCTGAGACCTGACATCAGGTCCGCTGTGACACCTCTCCGTCACCGGACCTTCAGAGATGTGCGGATGTCGCTCTGCTGGTAGAGACCGACATCAAGGGTAGGCAGGCCAGTAAGGACCACAAAGGGAAGAGACGTGCTGAAGAGTCTCAGAAGAAAGAGGCTGCTCCTCCTCAGAAGAAGCAGTCTTATGGAGATCGTCGGGGAGCTTCTTCATCTTCGTCAGCTGGGGTGAAGTGTGGGGCTTGTGGTCACTCCCATCCTGGTAGGGAGTGCTACAAGAAGACTGGTGCCTGCTTTAAGTGCGGGTCGATGGCGCATCGGATTGCTCAGTGCCCTCAGGCGTCTGGTAGAGGCACCGGTTCAGACTCAGGGGCGAGGTCCGAACAGAAGAAGCCTCAGACTCAGGCCCGAGTGTATGCTATGGCGGGGGAGCGTGATCGTGCTGGTGATCGAGTCATCTCAGGTATTCTCCAGATCCATTCTCAGGATGTATTTTGTCTGTTTGACTCTGGAGCTACACACTCCTTTATCTGTTGTGACTTGTTGGGTAGACTTGAGTTGACTGCTGTGCCTAGTGAAGTAGATTTATGTGTGAGTAGTCCTTTTGGTGGGATTGCTTCTTGCCTTCTTGATTTTGTGTGTAAGGCTTGTCCTATAGTAGTCCGGGACAAGACCTTTTGTGCTGACCTCATCCCGATGCGGATGACCTGTTTTGATGTGATCTTGGGCATGGACTGGCTAGCAGAGCACCATGCCCATATAGACTGTGCAGCGAGGAGAGTAGTATTTGATCTGCCAGGCGGGAGCCATTTTGCCTTCGCTGGAATGCAGTTCCAGGTGCGCCTGTGTTGGTGACGGCATTGCAGGCGGCTAGCTTCTTGAGGAAGGGCTGCCAGGGCTTTTTGTGCTATCTACCAGAGGTGCGCGAGGGATATAGCTTGGAGAGCATCCCGATGTCAGAGAGTTCCCCGAAGTGTTTCAGGATGACGTACCCGGACTTCCACCAAAGAGGGAGGTGGAGTTCACCATCGATTTAGCGCCAGAGACTCAGCCCATCTCTAGGGCCCCTTACCGTATGAGCCCGGCGGAGTTGAAGGAGCTGAAGATTAAGCTGCAGGAGTTGCTGGATAAGGGCTTCATCTGCCTCTAGTGTTTCGCCTTGGGGAGCGCCAGTGCTATTTGTGAAGAAGAATGAGGAACCTTCAGGCTATGCATCGACTACAGGGAGCTAAATAAGGTGACCATCAAGAATCGCTATCCCCTTCCTCGCATTGACGATTTGTTTGACCAGTTGGCGGGCGCCATAGGTTTTCTTTACGATAGATCTTCGTTCATTAGGATACCATCAGCTGAGGATTAAGGCCGAAGATGTGCCTAAGTCCGCTTTTAGGACTCGTTATGGTCATTACGAGTTCCTAGTTATGCCATTTGGATTGACTAATGCTCCCTCAGTCTTCATGGATATGATGAACCGGTTTTCAAACCCTATTTGGATCAGTTTGTAGTTGTCTTTATAGACGACATCTTGGTATATTCTAAGAGTGCAGAGGAGCACGAGGAGCATCTGAGGATTGTTTTACAGACACTGAAGGAGCGGGAGCTTTATGCTAAGCTGAAGAAGTGTGACTTCTGGCTCGATCGTGTAGTGTTCTTGGGACTTGTAGTCTCGAAGGACGGTATCTCAGTGGATCCTGAGAAGATTAGAGCAGTGATGGAGTGGGAGAGGCCCACGAACGTTGCAGAGATCCGTAGCTTCCTTGGGTTACCTGGGTACTACAGGAAGTTTGTAAAGGGGTTTTCTAAGATTGTATCCCCAGTGACCCGTCTGTTGAGGAAGGAGATTAAGTTTGAGTGGAGTGAGGCTTGTGAGTAGAGCTTCCAGGAGATTAAGAAGAGGTGACGACAGCACCGATTCTGACTTTGCCATCTGGGACGAGGGATTCGAGGTCTTCTGTGATGCGTCCCATAAGGGACTAGGATGTGTTTTGATGCAGCAGGGTAAGGTAGTGGCTTATGGCTCCCGACAGCTTAAGCCTTATGAAAAGAACTACCCTACCCACGATCTGGAGTTGGCAGCTATGGTATTCGCGCTGAAGATTTGGAGGCATTATCTGTATGGGGCGTCGTGTAAGGTCTACACGGACCACAGAGTTTCAAGTATTTGTTCACTCAGAAGGAGCTGAACTTGAGACAGAGAAGGTGGTTGGAGCTACTTCACGACTACGATTTAGAGATCCTCTACCACCCGGTAGAGCGAACGTTGTGGCAGATGCTTTGAGTCAGAGAGGTGCTCCAGGTGTAGCTTATGCCTTGACAGGGGTTCAGAGGTCAGCTGTAGAGCTTCAGCGTATGGGCGTTTGGGTAGTCAGACCAAACAGTGCCAGTATGATAGCAGCGCTTCAGGTTCAGTCTTCGTTGGTCGACAGGATCAGGGTTGGTCAGGAGGCAGATTCAGCTTTGTGTCGGATCAGAGAGGGGTTGTCTTCAGAGCAGAGTTCAGACTTCAGTGTCTCCAGTGATGGTTGTCTACATTTCAGAGGTCTAGTGTGTGTGTCGGCTGATGCAGTTCTGCACGGGAAGATCCTTCAGGAGGCGCATGAAGCCTCATACTCAGTTCACCCTGGAGGGGTGAAGATGTATCGGGATCTCAGGGAGTCATTCTGGTGGTCTGGGATGAAGCGTGACATCTCCGACTTCGTGTCGAAGTGCCAGACTTGTCAGCAGGTGAAGGCTGAGCACCAGAGACCAGCGGGTTTGCTTCAGCCCCTTCCCATTCCTGAGTGGAAGTGGGGGAGTGTGGGGATGGACTTTGTCATGGGTTTGCCCAAGACTTCCTTGGGCTGTGATGTAGTATGGGTGATAGTTGATCGTATGACGAAGTCCACCCATTTTCTGCCGGTGAAGAAGACTTTCAGTTTGGAGCGTTTGGCTCGTTTGTACCTCGATGAGATAGTGAGGCTGCACGGGATGCCTGCTACCATAGTCTCTGATCATGATCCACGCTTTGTTTCGAGGTTCTGGCGTAGTTTGATAAGGCCCTGGGTACGAATTTAGCTTTCAGTTCAGCCTACCATCCTCAGTCGAATGGCCAGACAGAGAGGACTAATCAGGTCCTGGAGGACATGCTTCACGCATGTGTTCTAGATTTTGGAGGCAGCTGGGATCAGCATGTGACCCTGATTGAGTTCGCCTACAACAACAGCTTTCAGGCGAGCATTGGTATGACTCCGTTTGAAGTGTTGTATGGTAGGAGGTGCAGGTCTCCCATCTGTTGGGATGACCTGAAGGAGAGGTCTTGGTTGGGCCGAGCTGGTGCAGGGAGCAGTGGAGAAAATCAGAATGATTTGGGAGCGTCTGCTTGTTGCTCAGAGTAGACAGAAGTGTTATGCAGACCAGAGGCGCAGGCCACTCGAGTTCGAGGTTGGAGACCATGTCTTCTTGAGAGTTTCTCCAGTCAGGGGAGTTGTCCATTTTGGGAAGCGTGGGAAGATTAGCCCAAGGTTTGTTGGACCGTTTGAGATCCTAGAGAGAGTTGGGCTTGTGGCTTACCGTTTAGCGTTGCCCCCATCCTTGTCTTCTGTCCACAATGTTGTCCATGTTTCTATGTTGAGAAAGTACCTGCATGATCCGTCTCATGTGATCGACTACAGCCAACTTCAGTTGAGGGAGGACCTCAGTTTCGAGGCGGTGCCTACCCACATTCTAGCCAGAGATGTTCGCCAGCTCCGTAGCAAGACCCTGCCTATGGTTAAGGTCCAGTGGTTCTGATCAGTCAGAGAGTGAAGCAACTGGGAGCTCGAGGATGAGCTGTGTGCAAGCCAAAGTATTCCCCTCCCTATTCGAGCAGTATGGGAGTCAATTTCGAGGACGAAATTCTTTAAGGGGGATGTGATGTTATAACCCAAGTTTTATTGCATTTTATTTCGTCACAAGTGGCCTTATATGGATGCGTTTTGGATTCAGGACATAGAAGTCCTTTTAATTAAAGGCGAGGATGAATGAGTCATTTCCCTATTCTCTTCTAATTACCGGTAAGTCATTAAATCAGTAATTAACTTCTCAATTCCCTCACTCTCTTAATCAATATTTTCCCCACTACCAACTCACGACCTCAGTCACGCTCCTTTTTCCCCGTTCAGTTTCTTAAAACCGTAAGACGCTCCCCCCTTCTTGCCCCCCTCTCTCTCTCTCAAGTTGTTGTTGTTCTTCTGCAATTCAGATTCTGCTATTGATCTCTACTACGTTGCAAGGTCTGGTTCGGGTTAAGGTAATCAGCGTTTCTCGTTCCGTTTCAGTTCTGAATTTGGGATGTTTTCCCTTTACCCAAGTTCCTCTTTTGCAATCTGATTAGGAGTCAGATTCCATTCCGCCTTGTCGAATTCATCTAACGGTTGGTGTCCTCTGCGAAATCATGGTCGAATTCAGTGTTTTTGGTTTGCATCGTCGGCCTGCATTTTGGGATTCTGCGTGGTTGGGCTCTGCTGTTTCTTATTCGGGATTCGTCTGTCAATTATTGAGGTAGGTGGTTGCTTGATTCGGTTTAGAAGTTCAGCCATGGGGTCATTGCAATGTTTATTGTCTGATTTGGGTGCGAGTTCTGATTGTGTTGTCTGTTTGATTGCGTTTTTAGAATGGTTAAAACCCCATGGTCTTCTATGTTTATGGCTGATTTGGTGTGCGTACTGAGTTGGCAATTCGTAGTGTCGAATTGCATTGTTTTTCTGCTCTGTTCGTCTTCTAGAAACTGCAGTTTTCGCACTGTCCGAACTTCCGTCCGAGCTTTGAAGTTCAGACAGTGTGTTTTGCCTTTCTGATTCTTAAGGTTCGGGGTATGTCCGAACATCTGTCCGAGCTTTGATGTTAGGACACTCCCTTGGTTTCACCTCTGATTTTAGTTCGACCTGTGTCCGAACTTCGACGTCCGGATACAAGGTCGGACCTTCCGCGTAACTTTTCTCGTAAAACCCGTTCGAAAATCTGTCCGAGCTTTGATGTTCGGACATTTTGAAATTCTCTGTCTGATTTCAAATCGACTTGTGTCCGAACATTGATGTCGGACACAAGTTCGGACATTTGGCAATTCTGGTTTCTGAGTCTCGACTTGCGTCCGAACTTCTATATCCGGACACAAGTTCGGACACCGCTCTGTTTTCAGTATAACTTCTCCGTCTGAACTTCGATTTGAGTGTCGTCTGTGGCGTTGGATTCCTCTAAGTCTCTACTACTGTATTATAAGTGTTTTGGCATGTTTTCATGCAAGGTTGATTCTGTTTTGCAAACCTTCTGTTCTGGGGCACTTTACTCTGTTTCTGAGCCGTGAATGACTGGGTCGAGCTATTCCGTGGTGTACCATGTAGATGTCGTTCTGAGTGTGGGTCATTCCCTTTCTGTTCTGTGGGGTGACGAACCCTTTGGCTCTATAGAGTCATTTCTGCGTTGCCGAGAGATCTGTTATGATCTATGGGTCTTCGACCCTTCTGAGTGTGTGCATGGTACTGTGTCCCCTATCTGTTGTGAACTCTGGTTATTTCTGAATTGGGAACTCTGGTGTTCCATTCTGTACTTGTTTCAGCGATGCTCTGGTTATTATGAGAACTATGGTTTTGTGCTAACCTCTGCTCTCTTCTGTTTTCAAGTTTTTGAGCTACCTTACTGATGACGGTGCTGCTTACTGGGCATAGTTGTGTGCTCATTCCCTACTCTTATCATTTTTGCAGATTGATCAGCGAGGATCATCCTAGTATCTGGAGCTTTGACTTATTAGACATTCTTGTTAGATATTTGATTGTATGACTGTAGCCTTCGGGCCTCACTTCCTTCTGACGTTTGACTTGGTTTTGGAAATTACCTTTTGATTAATGTACTTAATACAATTGTCTTGCAAGTATTTATAGAAGTGTTGTTTCGGGCCTTGTTTGCGAATGTTAAGCGTTAGAGCCTGGCGTTATTAGGTAGTAATACGCGGCGTGTAATGCCCTTAACTCTTAGGCCGGTTTTAGGGGCGTTACATAGGAGGTGATGATGGTGCTTAAGAGGTGGAAAGCATGAGGTGACAAGCAAGTGTGAGATGTCAAGCAAACAACTGATGAAGGCCTAGTCACCATCCTAGCTGGCACCAATTTAGCATCCTCTTAGCCACCATTCAGTCACCTTAATGTCCAATAGTAAGCAAACAATAGAGAGGATAGTAGGTTCAACCTGATGAGGACACCACTTGCTGAAGCACACATTCAGGTAGGAGGTTGCATTGCCCTAGGAAATCACTTGATGAAACATACAACCGGAGGTGGCCAACTTCAGCCATGTCTAGCTAGCTTATTGAGTTTCATTAGCCTAGCAAGCCATACTTAGGCTCTATAGGATGATGGCATGTGGAGTATGGCTGACACAAGCTTAGGAATTATCTTCACAAGGAGGAAATGGGAGCTAGCCTCTCTACCCCTATATAATCGAAAGCTTTTCCCTTCAGCTCATCATTCACATTTTAACACGTCTCATACTAAACAAGAACGGAAAGAAAGAGAGTAAATCAAAGATCAACCTTGTAGTAGGGAGAAGCCAATTGAGAGCAAGAAAGGAAGAATGTGCCTTAGGCTTTGTTGACATGTTTGTTTTGTTGCTATTTTGGTTTGGATGTTATATATGTGGCAATATGTTATTGAGGAGAGCGCAGAACCCACGCGGGCACCACCCCTTTATGCTGCTTTATGCCATCAAATATTGCACGATTATGCCAAGACCAAACGGAGCCTTACTTTTGTCAATACTTCAAGCCTTTAAGTGCACCTAGGCGTTCTACTACTATCAAGGGATTTTGAGGTCTAATTAGAAGTTTTTCACATTATCTAAAGTAATTTGAAGTCTAACCATCCTTTAACAAACCTATATGTAATACCCCATCCCACATCGGGATATGAGTAGTAAAGTGATTGGTTTATATGGATACATATGAGTCGACTACAACAACAAGGCCTTCCACTTTTAAGCCAAGTGATGATTGAGGGCCTAACGTGGCTAGTTTTCAAGCCTAGATGGTTTGAGAGCTAGGTTGGAGACAGTTACCCATATGGGGTGTTACACTATAAGTTCGTTGGTTATAAGGGCTATATACCAGCTAGTCAAATATGAGCTTTCAAGGGAGAAAATTGATGGTTTAAGACCTACCTTCAAGGGGGGATTGTTTTACCATGGGATTAAGATCTAAACTAATCTTGAAACTAATGTTGTTACCTGGTTTATTTTGATGACCATGTGTATTGTTATTAGTTGGAATAGATAATCTTTGTTCTAAGGTGTATATTATGGTTGTTGTAATTGTAAAACTAATTTGGTTGATTGGTTATTTATTATGGCAGGACAAGCTGTTGTTCATTTGGAATGGATGATCTTTACCTTTGAGGATTGTTATACCCAAATTTTGACCCTCCGAAAAGGGTACTTCAAGACATAGGAACTATAAAGGGTAATTTGGTCAAAGGATACAAAATCTTGGGTTAATTAGCACGTTTTAGGACATTGGTGACAGCCTGGTCACCACGAGGGGCATTTTCATAATTTTCAGGGCTCCTAAGCCATCTCGTAAGCTTTCGCTCTCCTCTAAAAATGACTCAAATCAACTCAGAATACTTTAAAATTTTAGCACATGATAATGGATGACATTTAGAGCATAATGGCTTTGGAACCTTGAATTTTCAATAATTTCCTACTAATTTATGAACAAATCTGACGAGAAATTGAATTTTAAAATATTCCTTTATTAAAAATTATAATTTCTCTTTAGAAAAAATTAGAAATATCTTTCTCTACATGTGGTTGAAATTTCATATCAAATTCATGAAAACTAAGAAGATAATTACCCGATAGTTGGACCGAAGTCCCCGGCAACGGTGCCAAAAACTTGTTGTGCAAGAAGAGAAATAAAAGTGCATAAATGTAAATGGGGGGTTTTGGGGTTTTTGGTTGATATTGGACATTGAAGAAAAACAATAAAGCTAAACTAACTAATCTAACATAGGTGTATACCTTAGGATAGTGGGAATCTCCTAAATCACCCAAATATGCTCTCATTTCTACTTCACTAAGTTGTCTATTAGTGCTAATATAAAGATTTTTCAAATCTTGGACTAATCAAATCTTACCTAATTATCAAACCTCCCAATTTAAGAAAGGCTAGAGTCACTAGATAGCATTAATTTCAAGCTCCTAACAATAGCCCTAAAGTTTCACTCCCTAATATAGAGAAATGAAAGTTAGGGTTCATCCCCAATTTGTCTAATCCCAGACTCAAGATATAATTTCGCAAGGAACCACAATAAAGACAATAGAAGATCAAATCTAAAGTATTAACTAAGAATTGACGAGAGAAAACAACTATAAAAGATGAGTTAGGTTTACAACAGTAATTTGAGGATTTTGGGGAGAACCCCATCCCAAGGTATACAAGAGTTTAAACAACCATTAGAGAGTAAAGAAGGAGAGAGAGAAAGAAATGACCATTAATGGAGCTTGGGAGCTTCAATGGAGGTTGGTCTTCCTTCTCTCATTCCTCTTCTCCCCCTCTTTTATTACCCCCCTCTATCTCCTTCTTTTTCTACTTTTAAAAACGTAGATTGGGCAAAATTTTGACCCGACCGACCCTAGATGGGTCGGTCGGTCGAGTCAGTAGCAATTTCGGGCGCGTTTTTTAGTTTGACTGACCCACCTTGGGTCGGTCCTAGGGTCGGTCGGGACCAGAAGCAGTTTTGGCCCCCGAAACGAGCATTTCCAGCCTCCTGAACTTCCGACCGATCCACCTAGGGCCGGTTTTAGGGTCGGTCCTATGGGCAGGCTAATCTTCAAAACGCTGTATCTTCTTCGTTTTAGCTCCGATTTTGGATGGTTGTGTCCACACTTTTGTATTTTTGTCTACTTTACACCTAGCTATGTTATTTCTCCGTTTCAGCAAAAATTGTTTAAAACACAAAAGTGGAGAAAACTAGCTAGATTGGAGAAATGAGCATGAAAAGTGTTAATAATACATATGAATACACCTATAAAACATGCTCATTTGGACACTCATCAGAGATCAATGCGAGACTTCAGTGCGAGACAAGTACGAGACAGTGCATGATCCAAGTTGGCGAGGTAGTGGCAATAAGACCCATCTTCATGTCAACTTTTTAGGAGTACAACTTGTGGGCAGTGGCAATAAGACCCATCGGTAATCTAGAAGTTATCCCAGCACCCAGTTGGTGGGCAGAGGCAATAAGTCCTCATAGTATACCAACCAGGAGCATTGGAACGGGTTTCAGTCCCTAGTAGGGATGGCAACGGTCAGGTTCGGGTCGGTGATGCTTCACCCGACCCGTCACTCGTTTTTCACCCGCACCACCGACTCGGCCCGAACCCGCAACTTCATCACCCGTCACCGTTTCACCCGTCACCGCAGGTGAAACGAGTTAACCCGTCACCCTTTATATTTTTTTTCAGTAATTTTTTTTTGTTTTTAGCACTTTATATAAGCTAATTTTTCAAAAAAAATCATTCATATTTGTTCAATAATACATACCACATCATCTAATATCAATAACATACTCAAAAACATGGAGTATTAACCAAAATATTTCTAAATTATCTTAACAAATATGAGATATGTATATTTTTTATTTAATATAAATACATACGAGTGACGGGTCAGGTGAACGGGTCGGGTGACCGGGTGAAAATGTTCACCCGACCTGACCCGTCACCCGCACCCGTTTCACCGTCACCCGTTTTTCACCCGTTTATTTCAGGTTTTTCACCCGTTTTTGCTGGTCGGGTGGTCGGTGAAACGGGTACCCGTCACCCATTTCATCCCTAGTCCCTAGATGTACCGAACATCAATTACATAACAACCTCATATCATCCTCATTTGCTTATCATTTGCATGTCATCTTTCACTTGCATGCTATCCTTATGCACACACCATTCACATCTATACTTCTTTCATTTACATGTTTCCAACACCTTACATGCTCGACTTATTTTATTCATTCACAAGTTTTTGACACATTAGATGCTCGGCTTATTTCATTCTTAGTTCAACTCACTTTTCACTTTCTTAGATAGTTGGCGCCTTAGAATAGCCCAACAGTCTTAAACTTCTCTTTAGGTAGCCAGCCCCTTAGAATAGCTCGGTATAACCAACAGACTTTCTGTAGAAGCTCGAGACAGGGAGCAAATTCTTCAAGTCTGGGCAAAAATTTTGGGTGTCACTCAAGCATCAACTAGCCTTTTCATCTTCATTACAAAGTCTAGTTGACGAGGGGCAATTTGTGATACCAAAAATTTTACCCTGGAAAAGGGAACTTCAGAACATAGGAACTATAATTGGTAATATGGTCAAAGGGAACAAAATCTCGGGTTGATTAGCATGTTTTAGGACATTGGTGACACCTGGTCACCACGAGGGGCATTTTCGTAATTTTCAGGGCTTCTAAGCCATCTTGTATGCTTTCTCTCTCTCCAAAAATACTCAAATAAACTCAGATACTTTAAATTTTAGCACATGATAAAGGATGACATTTAGAGCATAATGGTTTTGAAATGTTGAATTTTAGAAGATCCAATAATTTCTACTAATTTCTGAACATATCTGACGAGAAATTGAATTTTAAAATATTCCTTTATTAAAAAAAATGCAATTTCTCTTTAGAAAATTAGAAATATCTCCTCTACGTGCGTTAAAATTTCATAGCCAGATTCGCTCTAAAAGTTACCCTATTAAATCTAGGTAAACTTAGGTTTTTATTGAGTTTACTCTATCTTTATTATTGTCTATATAAGGGATATTTTCTCTTCATAAAATCAGAAATTCAAGAACCCTAAACCATCAGAATACGCAGTCGTCTAAAGTCTCTCACGTTTTTTGACTCCTGAGCACTTAACCCCCACCAAAATCTTCTGAACTCCCCACATAAACATTTTTCTAACTACTAATGACATAATAATCATCAAACCTCAATCAAATCACCTCAAAAACATGAAGAACATCATCAATCACCAGTAGTCAGAGGCTCGGGTTGAAATCAATCCAGAACCTGCATCAACAAGGCTTTCGAAGAATCCCCACGTGAAGAATCATCTTGAATCCAAAGGTAAAACAGGTTAGAATCTCAATTTTATAACTTCATTCAACTTGACTAACCATCTGTTAAAGTTTAAGATCGTACCAACCTTTTTCGCCTCCTGAATTAGTATTTATTTTCATTTCTGCCCATTATTTGTTTGTTAAGTTTCACATTGAATCTGACTTTAGATTGAATTCTTTCAGGCAACATGTCCATAAATTTGAGCCAAAAACACCAACGGGAAGTGCACGAACGCCACTATCGTGGCTAGTCCGTGCCCTCGTACGACCCGTTCACGGCCACAAACAGCCTCCAACCGTGGCGGGTTTTAACTTTTCAATTTTTAGGTTTTCTTAACTCATGTCTAGGTCCACGGACACCTAGTCCCTGGCCTCGAACTTTTTCAAGATTTTGTTTTCCTACAAATTTGACTTTTCTGTACAATTAGGTTAACTAGGGTCCGTGGGTTCAGATATTATGTCCGTGGCCACGGACAAAACTAAAATTTGACCAAATTTGGCTTCTAAAACCCTAGTTTAGGTCATTTTAATTTTCACTTTTCAATTCTATCAAAAAATGTCAAAAACATAAAAAAAAAATCAGAAACTCACGCACTTTAGTTAAATTGACTTCATAATAAGCCAAATACGACATAAGTATAGGAAATATGACTTAAAAGGGTAGTGAAAGTAATTTGAACCTAGAAAAATTGAATATTAAACCCCCAACCCGAACTCTACCTTTCCTAATTTACCATAGGTTAAAATTAGGTGGTGACTCGTAATAGGTTCCAGTGAGCTAGCTTAGATTTTAATAATTAATGTTTTATAACCTAGTTATTAACCTTAGGTTATAAGTGGACCTATAACTCGACCAAATCCTAATCAACCTGAATCACATAGGATAATGGTTCAAAAACCGAGACTCACAAGTATATTTTATAGTTGTTGTTCTTTATTAAGTGTTTATCTATGATTCTATGTGTGGTTTTCTCAAGAAAGACTAAAATTAATCAAGGATAACTGGTAAGGTATAATTAACTTGGAAGTGGAATTGAAATGGTCATATGGTTGGAAATAGAACTTTAGCACTAGTTGCCAATTATGATTATTCAACTCATGGCACTAGTTGTTGTTCTTTCCTACATTATGGTTTACAGGTACTATAGGGGGTGGGCACATCTTATAGGGCTTGAAGTACGGTTGTCAAAGGTGGATCACCTATATGATCAGGGATTTATCTCTAGACTTGGAAAATGTTGGATCACCTATATGATCAAGGATTTATCCCTAGACTTGAAATGGTTGGAAACTGGAAGTTCATTGATAATATGAACACACTAACTGGTTGATTTAAGTTATTATATGCCTTGGTAAATTTGTAATGTGTTCTATGTGTGCTTGATACTATATATACTTATTTTGGTAAACTATTTTCTATGGTAGATTTGAATTACTCAACTTTACTGACTTTCTTGCTTTGTGCTCTGTGACTTTTCCACTAGTACAAAAGGGCCATTTCCGGCCCGTCTTTTTGGCGGTTATAAAAAATATCACCGAATAAAGAGTAACATCAAGGTTTTTCAGCGGTTCCTTATTAAAAACCGCCGAAAATGATATTTAAAAATAGATTTTTGGCGGTTCAAGGTAAAAACCGCCGAAAATGTAACACATGTATAGGTGAAGATGAATTATTTCCTTGAAGAGTGGCGACGAAAGCTCAGGATGGAAGAATAGAGACTTCCACCTAGATTACAATTGGTTTAAACTTTTGTAAGATTGCTGTAATATGTATAATTATTATTTATAAGTTGGTAGAAACCTTAGCATTCATAGAGGTTGTGAATGTGACGGTAACACGCCATAGGTTTGGTGACTTTCTATGTTGTATAATTTACACTTGTTTACTAATCACTAATAATGAATTTGGAATAGAAATTTGGGGTATTACAGTCGAACACCAAATTTTTTCTTCAGATCATTCGATACTTTGTAGGTGAATAGAAGTTGATTCAACAGGTGTAGACATAACTACTTGAACTCGGTGTTCTGCATCTTCCAACATGCCGCTTTGCTTTGGGGACTCAGTTGCCTGATTACGGTGGCGTGTGGTGATTGTCAAGATGGTGATGCAGTGGATGGATTTGGAAATTGGAGGTTGTTGTTGAACATTCAAGTTCTCTCTCTAAAGTTAACAGTTGTACCAATGGTCTTAAAGGGGGGACAAGTGTCATTCTAAGGGAGTGTGTGGTTACCTGGTTTTGGATAGTTATAGGGTTATTAGGAATTGTTTGTTTATTTGGGTTTAATATGAGTATTAGCTTTTACTAAGTATATGAGAGTTTCATTGTCTTTTTAGTACATATTGTAGGATCAGATAACGACTCAAAACCAACTCAAGGTGTGAGTCTGTGAGATGGTTTGACTCAATCGAATTAAATATATGAAAATGTACATCAAGATGTGGAAGGACTCAAACGAACTCAGGAAGATACACAATATAAGTTATTTTTATTTCCTAGTCAAATGAAAACAACTTACACTGCCACTAAGTAGAATAGTTATACTCAGTGGTTCTCACTCACATATCCAACACAATTCTAATTAGCACAATGATAAGTGTGATGAGACTAAGACCTATCTATAATGACTCTATCAATGTGAACAAAAAAACTAGTACTTTTCTCTCTCTCTAGAGTACAAACACAACTCTCTAAATTAATTCTCTTAGATGATTCTCTCAGGAAAACGTAAATAAACAAATGAAGTTGTAAGCCTAGTTATATAGCTGCTAGAATTGAACGTTGTGGAGAGTTAGTTCCTAAATTTCAGGAACTAACTCCTTCATTGCTTATATCTTGGAAGCACGAACCAAATCTTTTGATTATTGCAAGGTTGAGAGGATTCCGTTCCAAGTTTGATCGTTGGTGACAATTGCAAGGTCGATATTATTGCTCCTTAATTTTCACAACTGATTGACGAACTCTCTCAAACTTTCAAGGTTGACCGACTCTTTCGTGTTTTGAGAAGTGCTATTGACTAGTTTGATCTGGTTGACTATCTCAGCAACATCTTCATACTCCAACACATATTTTATGTTTTGGGCTCATCCTAGAGGCAACATGTTAGTTTATCTTAGTTGGTTTGTTTATAAGCTAGACTGGTAGGTGATAAAAGTCTGATTGCTCCAGCAGTTTCGTGATCTTTGGTGAAGCTACTACAGCCAAGTGATGGTTGGATGACTGTTCAGCTACTCAAGCAACATTCTTAAGGGATTAAGGAAAGCGAATCAGAATGATTCCGTTTCATGTTGTTTGTTTGGCCATTTTTTTCTATTTTTAGAAAGAAAAAGAAAATAGATTACCTCAAAATCCTTTTAACTTGATTCCCCACCCTGTGAGGGGATATGGTGACGAAAGCTTGTTTTCTGTCCCCGACGGATTCAATCTCCACCCAGTATTTTTTAATAATGTTTTAATCTCAGCCATTCAACACAGGAGACATGTGAGATCTTTTTTTCTTTCTCCTGTTCTCCTCTCTCACATCCCACCTTGTTTCTTTCCAACCTTCTTCTTTTTCTTTCTTTACAACTTTCTTTTTTTTCTTTCTTTATCATTCTCTTCACCGTTTCCAACTCCCATGTCTCCTGTTCTCATCACTAACTTCACCTTACTCTTTTCTTTTTCTTTCTCTATCACTCATACAAACAAATAAATGTATCATTCACCACCTCTGTTCATAACTTTTATTTTCTTTTAGAATACTTCAATGATATCATTACTTATAATTGTCATAGAATAAGTCTTCAATTATATGGCTACATGCACATATATAATTATTATAATACTTTCTTAATGTGATAGTATATTTATCTTTTACAAATGTATACAAAAAAATTAAATATATATACATATATATCAATTCAAAAATAAATGTAGTTATTTATTGAGAAGAAGTTAAACTAATATAAAAACAAAAGATTAAATTTGTGTAACTTTTTCTAAATTCAAAAAGTGTCACAAATTCATTTAAAAATATTAAACTTAAAAGTCTTCTTAAAAATGATATAGAGAGCAAAAATATTAAAACTTAAAACCGTATACTTTAGTCAAAATATAATTAGCTAACAAGATAGATAAATCAAAATAAGGATAATTATAAAGCTGAATTTAGTGAATCATAGATGTGTGGCGTTCTTTTATGTTACCAGGTAAGGATTGAACTAAAAATAACTAAAACGTATATTATCCTGAAATTTGATATCCAAAAACATATAAATCTTAAAGGATGGAGTAAGTACTCATTAACCTTAATTTTACGTATCAACAATAATTTATTAATGTTTCTACTGATGATTAGAAATATGTAATTAGCCTTCTGTAATCATTTCCATCACTATTTAAAAATAGATGACACTAGCTATTATATATCTTTTTCTTTGGTAATTAGAAACATTGTGTATAAGAATATTTTCTTACCATCTATTGATAATTAGAAACATATAACTAGCCTTCTATAATCGTTTCCATCACTATTGAAAAAAGATTACACTAACTGTTATATATATTTTTCTTTGTTCGTTCTTATCAAATCTTCTGTATAAGAATATTTTCTTACCATTTATCACTTTATAGAGCTTGACTAATTTATAAACGTGAAGACTATAAACATTTAGAAATGATAAACTGAGTTGTTGGAGTCAATTTTCCGTATTCATTAACCTTGGTCTTTACGTGTCCACGATAATTTATAAACGTTTCCACTGATAATAAGAAATATGTACACACCCTTCTATACTCGTTTTCATCAACTATTGTAGAAACGATGACAATAACTGTTATATATCTTTAAGTTTGGCAGTTCTTATTGAATCATTACGCAGAATAATATTTTCTTAACAATTTACAGAGCTTGACTAATTGATAAACCTAAAGGGTAAACATTTGGAAATGATACACTGAGTTGTTGGATTCAATTTAATGTATTTGTTAGCCATGATTTATACGTATCCATGACAACTAATAAATGTTTCCACTATTATTAAATACACGTACACATCATTCTATAACCGTTTTCATCACTATTATAGAAAAATTACACAACTATTATATATCTTTTTCGAATGTTCTTATCGAATCATAGTGTATAAGAATATTTTCTTACTGTTTATCAATTTATACAGCGTGATTGATTGATAAAGCCTGAAGGCGATAAACGTTTAAAACCAATAAATTGAATTGTTGGATTCAATTTTGCGTATTCTATAACCTTGTTTTGTTCGATATCCACGATAGCTTATAAATGTTTCCACTAATAATTAGAAACATGGACACACCCATCTGTAACCGTTTTCCATCACTATTATGGAAAAGATGACACTAAATATTATATATCTTTTCATCTGGTTGTTCATATTGATTCATGGTGTATACAAATATTTTATTAACATTTTTTTAGTTTATAGAGCTTGATTGATTGCTAAACCAGAAGGCTATAAACTTTTGAAAAAATTAATTGAGTTGTTAGAGTCAACTTTACATATTCATTAACAATTGGTTTTTATGTATGCATATGAATTAGAACCTGAAGGCTAATATTTGTATGATTCAATATTTTTTTCAAAACATTATAGATCACTTTTTAGTTTAGAAAAATATATAAATATTAGCTTAGTATTTTTTATATTAGTAATTTTTAATGGTATTCAGTTGATTAAGGCATGTCTTTTGAATTTTATGCTCCATTTGTTACATTTATGTATAAACAACAAATATTATAATATTAAAAGACTATTATACAACTATGTATATAAAAAATCTTTTAAAAATTGTAATTAATAATCATATGTTTATATGAATATAGTCATGTAAACCTTTTAACATAAGTAGTGTACTATTTTACAAATAACTATATTATTAAGGTTGTATTATAAAAAAGACAAATAATTACATTATAATATTAAAATAAAATAAAAGAAAAACAGATAGCATGGCCGTCCACGCCTTCGTCCATGATTGGCTATTAGTGTACGTAACCGGTGAATGTTGAACGATAATTGATGACGGTTAACCGATAGACAACAACCATTGATCATTGACCGACCACCGTTGATTGGTTATTTATTTCATTTTCATCGGCTTAAACAAACAACCACGAAAGTCAAAAAGAATTATTTTACATTCTTTTCTGATTCCATGTCTCCTAATCTAATCAAACACTCCCTAAGTTGTAAATAGTAGTTTTCTTACTTAAAGCTAATGCTTTGGATTGTCTTGTAAGAAGATCTATCGGATCATGGATGGGGGTTTAGAAAAAAAGAGTACTAGCTTCCATTTCTCGCAAAAGAACAATGATAAAGAGATCCGGCGTCCCCATCTGTGAACAAACTCGGCTTTAAATTAATCGTACTCTAAGCCTGTGAAAGATCAGGTAGTTGTTACGTGGTACGTGCACCCTGCTAGTTCTTCGATTACTTCAGCGCATACTCTTCTACTCCGATCAGAAACCCTAGGTTATCGAATTTGCTTATTGTCTGTCAGATCAGATGGAAGCAGAAAACCCTGTCCACTTTGCTACAACCAAAGCGACGAGCTGGCAGGTCGTTGATGGCTCCCTAAACGACACCATCACGTGCGAGTCTTCGCTTTCGGCTGTCTATTGCGACGCTGTTCCCCTCTGTCGCAAAGCTCCTCTTGTTTTGCGGCGCCCGTTGCCTGATGTTGGCCCTTGCGAGATCAAGAGTGAGTTGTTAAGATATTGCCCTGAATTCCTGATTCTTGTACTCTGTGGAGTTGAATTACGAGATATGATAGGTTCTTATTGTATACTTCTCCAAATACTTTTGAATTAGCTTGTAACTGCGGGAATTGCTTGAATTTGTATGAGTTCGAATTGCATGAATTTGTTGATTTTATTTTTCATGCTGAGAATTTTTGAGTGTGAGGGTACTGTGGTTGGATCAGTTCTCTCTGTTGAAATATATAGTATGGTTTGGCTAATCACAAGGATGCAGAGTGGCCATTAGTTTCAGTCTTAACACGGAGACCAAAACTTTGCTTATTGCAGTTACTTTTGAGCAGAAACAGGAGATCAAGCAAGTCTATGTCAAGAGCACTGCTCGTGTCTATGAGATATACTATGCAGATAGTCAACAGGACGTCAATGAGTATCTATGCACAGTTCGCTGTGGGGTGGCTGTCAAGGACGCAGACCCGTTAGAAGCTAGTCAGGCAATGACCTTGCAGGAAACAGATTGTAGCAAGACAGAGTCTGTTTGTCCCAGTGGGTCTACTAAGTACCTGGATGAGGGAGTAGGGAAAACAGATAGTGGCAGTAGTACCAATGAGGATGGATGGGTTGAGGTTAAGGATCTTAAATGTGCTGTGCTTGAGGATGGAGATGAGTCTCTTTCTGGAAAGATTCAGGTTCTCACACAAAGGGAGAATCAGGTAGGATGTGATTTCTTGAGTAGATATATGGTCACTGAATCTCTTTGTTTTACCCTCATGTCTATGTGTTCTTAACTTATGTCAAATCTGCAGGAGTTCTATGAAGCTACTGCTGAAATATCTGATGGAAATCCTTGCACTTCTATTTCACTTCGCTTGCTGTCAGTTCAGAGTGGAGAATCCATTTACATTGAGGAAGTCTATGTGTTTGCTGATCCTATTCTGTGTGATGATGAGGATTCCACACCAACACCTAGAGCAATGGAAAACTCATCTAATAGTTATATGATGTCAATGCTTGTACCTACACTTTTGCAACTGTCAAAATCTAGGACAAGCCAGCCTTTGAGTTTAGGCTGTACTTCAGATAAAGTTCAGAAGGATGCTACTCCTTCCTCTGTCAATGAGCTGGGAAGCATCTCAGAAACACGTGGCGCAGCTCCATGTCAACCGACCCAGGAAGTTCCATCTCAACCTTCAAGCAAAGTGGAAAATCCTGGTTCTTATGAGATCAGGCATTCTGTAAGTAACATGAGAAATAAGTTGGACCCGCTTTATATGCGGGTTACTAAGATGGAAAGTTCTTTTCAAGGTTTGAAATAAGATGCTGAACCCCATAACCTGCATTGAAACGAGGCTTCAGAAGGTGTAAACAACTCTTGGAGGAGTTATCGACAGACTTCATCTCTTCCCCCAAATTGCTTGGGTACTAGAATTACTGCTCCTGATTTTTGTAATGCTTCTGAGTCACAATCATCATATAATGAAAAAAGTTCTAGTTACCTCAAAGAATGACGAGTGCCCTGTTTGAGGAAGGCCATGCTCATTGTCTGATAAATCTCAAACTTCTGGAGAATGTCACTTGGTCCCGAGTCTTATTGTTACAGCCCCAGAGTTTGTATGTGCTGACGATGAAGATGACAACGAAGTTAACGAAACTGTTCTAGGTTCCTCAAAAGATTTCCAAAGAAACATGCGTCCCTTAATGATGCATTAGCATCTGCACTTGCAGGATTTCTGTCTTCAACTTTACCTCAAGATCAAGCCACTGCATGTGTCCCTGAAGTCTCTAACACTGACTTCTCCAGAGATAATACAACAGTGACCTAGAAGTTTTTCGGAGTGGCAAGTGTGATCTCTGCAGGGGTTCAGCTCATTTGAATAAAACCAGTGTAACTATGGTGAAGATATTGTTGATGAGGGTAATCATGAACCTCCTGTTGGTAATGGCTCTGGTGAATCAACTGAAAGTATTTCTGAATTAGATCAGTATTGACTGGACAATATCCTGAGAACCACATTGATTCTGTTGTTGAAGATCATTTTAATAGTGCCGACAGCAGATCGACGGAAAAAGCACAGTAACTGTAGAGAAAATTGAGATAGAAAAATTGATGAGTGTGTGATTGAATCAGTTGATTTGGATCACGCCAGGGATTCGATATCTGTGCATAAAAGTGGGCTCAATGATATGAGTGATATTGCTCGAAAAAACTGGAAATAAGCTGTATCCATATCTGGTGAACAGGATGAAGGAAGTAGTTCCAGGATGCCTCATGACATTTTTGAATTACCATCATCTTCCTCGATTGACTACAAGACTCCCATTCTGGACGTACAATTTGCCAAGCAAGGAGATCCTCTATACATATTTTCTTCTTGGAAGCCCTTCTGTTTGATGATTCCAAGTTGGGTCATGAAAACATGTGCTCACATGAAGAGGCTGCGGAGAAGATTTCAGATGCAACTTATCTGGCCGAAGTTCAGGAAAACACTTCTGTCAGTCTTGGAGCAATTTTGGTAGACCTGGGTGCTGATGAATCTAGGAAGTTGTCTCTTATTAATGATGAAGCTCTGCAGGAATCTTGTGATCACAAGGAGCAAACTATGTCTATGGCCTTGCTATGAGAAGTCCCAAATCCGTATTTTGTTTTCAGATGTATATATTTGAGACTGGATTAGGCTTGCACCCCTTAAGGTTTTGCTATGTACTGTTCTCCATTCTGTGATCTCTTTCCTTCCCTTCTCTCTCCTCTCTTGAAATATGTATTTTTCTGGCAAATAATGGTTCAGTTGCCCCATCATCTGCTTAAAAAAAATTGATGTTGGAAAATGCCTTCCTGCTCATATACCCATTATGAAATTACCTCAGAGAAGTGATGCTGTTGTCGCTATTGATTTCATCTTTTGATCAATAAGCTCCCAGTATTCTGATGACTGGCACTCTGACTTTTTATGCTTGAATTCTCCTGACCGGCTTCGAAACTCTCTTCAAATAGATAATTGATCAGCATGCTTGTCTGTTTGTGAAGAATGATTCCTATTTCTTACTTTAATTGACCCACTACTTTGGCTGAATCAGTTGATGATAGCCTTAGATCACTGCAATTTGTTGGCTGTGCTGGCTCTGGGTGATCTTTTAATATTCTTATGTTCTCTTAGTTGCTCCTACAAATATGGATGACCAGTTGTTTTCATCCGATCAAGACCAGTTGAGATTGCATGCAAGTTCACTTCTGCTACCTGCTTGACAAGCCCCAAGCTTTGGTACTATGTAGTATCGCGGTAATCATGTGTGTTAAGTTTTTCATTTAGTTCTACATCATCACATCTTGTATTGTTGCTGGTCTCTTGTTCTCATCATAAGTGTATGATTCGTGGGTTTTATTCTCCCTGTACTGTCCATTAGTTATTTGAAACTGCATGCGTTCTCAGTACCTTATCTTACCCTCATTAATATTTCTGGTGTTAAAGGCCATATAATCATTTTTGCACACTCACATCTTACTGGCATGTACTCACTACACTAAATTATATCAGGGGACGAGGAAAAAGGTGAAGCAAAGCCTTATACAAGTGTGATCCTGATCCCGCATCCTCATTGTCAAGAACCATTCGTCTATATTCTTCCCAGTGCTGGTTTTGAAAGGTTTTAACCCCTAGCTAATAGTATAGCTTGTACTAGGGCAAATTTTCACTTGTCAAAACTGGTCCCGGGGTATTGTGAGCTGCGCTGAAATGTCCTACACAAGGTGTGGCGCAATTCCTGCTCCTTGTTTTTTTCACATCCTTCTCCTCTTTCCTCTGGCTTCGTCTCTAGTACTCATGAGTTAATAATACCGAATCTTGGGAATTTGCTAATTTTCTTCCCAATACGTCCCTTGCTTTTGATTACCGTACTTCCCCTTCCACCATTGTTCATCTCCCTTTCACAATTCTTGAAAGGTAATTAGCGCCAACTAGTCAGATCCTTATGGAAGGAGCAAGATGTGAAGTCATCCCATTTTGTTCCCAGGCGAGTCTTAACCTGTTAAAATCGAGCTGATTCCATTTAAGAGCCTAACGTACGTATGCTATTGGATACGCGGCGCTGTTAAAATGTTTGTTCTGCTCTGTTTGGGAGTATTCTTTTCCCTTGAGGCACATTTTGCTTTGGATTCTGCTGAGCTCAGTGGACTAATTCACTGATCCTTCCAAGCCCGAACATATATGGGCTAGTTTCTGTGTACATCATGTCCTCTTTCTCTTAGTCCCAGCTGTCTTTGAATAAATAAAATTGACCCTGTGTTCAAACGATTTGATATTGATTTACAGGGGATTTGCATGACAAGGAGGCCGTGTAAGCGCATTTCCTTCCTCAGTATTCGGAGGGTTGAATTTTTTTGTGACACGCCTCTTGCCCCCTGTACTACCCATTACTTTTTCTTTTCTTTTTTACCACTTAGTTCCCTGATTGTGGAACTATATAAAGAGGGTAAGTATATGAAATGGTCTAAAATTCCAATGCTATCTCCCTTCTTTTTCCTTTGGCGCATTGTATTGTTTCTTTTCTATATTTTCCAGGTTGAAGGGACAAACTTTGGGGTTGATTTTCTTACAACTGTACAACACAAGATCAGCTATGATGTAAAAAATTTACGGAGCAAAGAAATATGCTGGCTAAATGTTTCGTAGCCACTTTCTCTTTTAACAGCGGTCTACTCATAATAGCTTTTGTTTTACGGAGAGCTCCATGCGGGATTCCTCCAACTCCAGTAATAGCCTGTCTTGTCCTCTCGTGAACTTCCAGGTATTGTTGCTACACCTATTTTGATTTATGCTCCTTATTTTTACTTTTTGTGGGAAACATGTCTTGTCGGTTTAAACATGTTTGGTAGAAAGATAGCATCCTTAATCCAAAATGTCATGTCATCTTAGATTTAAGTTTGAGACAAATGTTTTGAAAAGAGATTTGTCTTAGTCGACAGCTTGTTTCTTAGTCTAGTAGTAACCATCTGATTGGTTAAGCCCCTATCAAACACGAGGTTGATTTAAAATAAGGATCCTTGCGGTTTTCTCGAGAAAAATTAGGCCAAATTAAATGACTTTTCATCCAAGAATACGACAGGGACGGGGGACTCTTATCTCTAACAAAACAGATAAATTTGACCAACCTTAAGGTTTTTTATATATTGATTACAATGGAAGAAGTAGTCCAGTTTACAAATAGTACATAATAGTAGTAGAGAAAATGTACAGACGAATGAGTTGTTAGCATGTGAGGAGTGGGTTACTTTGGTTGACGTCTTGTACTTTGATCTAGAAGGAAGGAGGGGAGAGGGAGGAGATTGAATTATTGTCCTATCTCCCATTCTTGTCTGGGTACAACCCCGTCATGACCAGGTTCATATTCCTGCAAATGTGTTATCACACATTTTGAAATTTGCTGTCATATCCAAATAATTCAGCCATGCAGTAGTAGTAGATGAGAAAAAAAAGTGTAAGTGAGTCTTATACCATACCTCCATTTTCTTTATCAGCTCTTCTGCTGATTCTGCCGTGATCACAATTTTTCTTGCTTTATCCTCTATGAAACCCTCTTCTATGCGCCCTGTCGAATAATGCAAACAAACTATCAAAGTATCCTCCTACGTTCAACAGTCCCCTACCTATTACCCCCACCAGAACAGAAGGCGAGGGTAGGAAGAAGTTAGTATCAGTAACAGTAACAGTAACAGCATTAATTATTAAGACAAAAAGATTGACCTATAGGGAACTGAGAAGCTATGTCAGAGGAATAGAAGACTGTATACATGAAGAAAGCCAAACTGTAAACTCTTATCTTACTGGTTTCTTGTGAATTCCCAACTGGGACCATGTTATTATTTCTAATAATTCTTCCATTGTTCCGTAGCCCCCTAATAAGAAAGCAAAAGAAAACATGTGAACATAACATATACAAAAAATGTAGTTGAGTAGGATCACTAACCCATTTGGTTCGTTAGAAGATCATATCATATTATACCAGGCAAAGCAATGAAGGCATCCGCATGCTTTTCCATTTCTGACTTCCTCTGGTGCATATCAGCCACTATTCTAACCTCTCCGTAAGTTTCTCCTGCTATCTGTGCAATTTTAAAAAATCTTTAAAGTTGCTATAGTTAGTTTCATTTTTGGTAAGTGTAATACTATATATATACAGGATGAAGGTTGAAATGTACCTCACGTGGCAGGATGCTCTGGGTATCACTCTGCATTAAACAATATTATTAAAAAGACTGAACAAAAACCGTATATACCTATTAAAATATGCGCTTTTACTCAAAATTACAGTTGTGAAACATAAGGAAGGCGTTATTGATGGACAGACTTAGTTTTTACCCTAGAACATGGCAGCCCCCTTCAAATACTGCCTTGGAGATTAAACCCATGAGTCCTATGCTTCCTCCACCATAAACCAAGTCAAGGTTTCTATCAACCTAAAGATACCAAATCGGTTAAACAAAAACATCGTACACAATATCAATATACAAGCAAAGTAAGTAGGATAATGAAAAAGATGTCAAAGGAATTAAAGACTTTCCAATTTTATAGAGAGATTCATGATGATATCTTTAGCGAGCTCTAGTCTGTGTTGGGAGTGATTACTTACCAGCACTCTGCCCAACTCAATAGCTGCATCTCCAAAGATAGGTTTATGACCAGCTCTGCTGCCACAGAACACACAGATTGTCTTGAACTTCATCCTCCTTAACTCAGTGCTGGGAGATGATGTGGTCTGTTCTTCTTCCATCCTTAAGGAATATTAAATCGGAGAGGGGAGTAAGATAAGAGGAGGGAAAATGGTTAAGTAATGATAATAATATGCGTACTTGGATGGATGGTTTTTGAAGAGTTAACTTACATCTAATGCAGAGAAGAGAAGAAAGCAATTAGTACTGTTCCAGGCTAATAGTAGTAGGGGGATGGAAGGATGAGCCACACAACATAGTAGTAGTATAGTAGAGATGGGAGGGGTGAGGTAGAGAGTGGGGAGCAATCTAGTAATGCCCCCCTTAGCTCGGCTCTTAAATACTCAAGCCCGCCCTAACTTAGCTTAGAAGTTGTAGTAGTAGTAGTTAAGTGTTGGACGATTACCCAACAAAAAGCTGTTTTGATTCTCTTTTTTTTTTACAAAAAAATATATATATATATTTATTCAGCCCTTTTGACGTCTCTTCTCTCTTTGCAAAATTTCCATTCCTTTTTGGAATCTTTGTGTGAGTGTGTCATCTTCTTACACACTGTAAGATGTTGATAATAAAAAAGAGATGGGATGTGTATTACATTGTTTGACTCTTTCTTTTCCTTTAAATGTTGGGTGGGTGTCTTGACCATTGATCTTATTGTTGGGGTATTCCATTCCATGTGTGTCTTACGTGTCATGAAGCGGTGGTACCACTCGTTTCATATAATTGAGTGAATACTGATAATATATTGTGGGGATGAAGAAGGGGATCCAGAATTATTTGTTTTTGTTACCATTGGTTTTCCTTTCGCCTTCTGTGTGTCCGGAACTGACTTTTCACCACCATCTTTCTTTCTTGTCCTTATTCTTTCTTTCTACAGATAATTACAGAGGCACTGGGGGCTAGAAAAGCTTAAGCCCCCCATCTTTGTCTATTTCTCCCCTGCAATAAGTTGTGATGATGCGTTTATTGTCTTATCGAGTGTCATCTTCATTCCAAAAGAGAAGGAGAAATGAAAGAAATGAAAAAGGCAAGCCAATTAAAACCAGACCCACTCAATAATGCTTCTGCCCTCTTCTCTCCTTTTTCCTTTTCCTGCTTGGTACCGTGCCTTTCCAACTCGTCTCACCTTTGTTTGTTCTCTCTCTCTCTGTTTGAGTGTTCTGTTTTGTTTTTTTGCTTGCTGGTCTGTATGTTTTCCTTTCAGGCTTGGTTGTGTGTTCATCCATGTATAGTCTTTGGAAAACGAAAAATTAACGACACTGTTGAAAAACAAACTTCTTATCTAATACAGTTGTTTGGATTTTGTAGTAATTAAGTGGGAATAACTTCGTCCAAAGAGAGTTGAGGTGGGGCTTAGCGGTATACAAGTCTCTCTAAACAAAGACGGAGCAAACCCATTCTTTTGGGTTGTCAATGATGGTGATAAAACAAACTTCCTATAATTTATCAATACTTCCTTCTTTCCCTCTTTTTGGTTGAATTGGAATGATTTTGAAAATGGATTTTAGGGTGGAAATGGAATGAATTGATGGTGGAAATGATTGATTTTTGATTGAAATATGGGGCATAGAGTCCCTCTATTGGAATCACTTGCCGGACCACCGCCACCTATCAGTTGGGCAGCTGCTGGGTAACTAGTACTGTATTCCCCATAGATGATAGATCACACAACCTATTGCATACCAGCGTGAGTACTCGTGCTACCGTATGCCGATAGGGTAAGTGCACGGTTCGTTGCGGCCCTCTTACAGAGTTAAAAGAGGACTGGCTGCTGTGATCGTCGAATCACGGTCCGTAGATTCTTGTAGCAATTTACGCCTCCTGACCTGAACACCAGGAAGGATATCCTCATCGTCATTTTCTTTAAACCAAACATGTAAATTGATAGTGAAGGCTGTAAACTTTTATTCTTTTCCACCTCCATGTCCCTTTACTTGTATACTCCCTCCGTCCCTTCTTCTTGACAGTCCTGTTTACTATTTGTATGTGTTGTTTGACTTCAATATTTAACATATAAGATGATATAATTTTATAAATTTAAGTTTTGTAGTAGATTCCTTAGGTGATAAACTATACATTATAAAAATTAATTTTGTCAAATTATTTTATTTAATATATTTAATATTGAAATAGAAAAACGTGTCAAAAAGCAAATAAGACAGTCAAACTGTGACGGAGGTAGTATTTGTTTTACTAGCTAGTCTTTTTGTGTCAATAAGATTTGTGCTTTGATTAGTTTATTTATTTTTGTGTCATAAGATTTGTGCTTTGATTCAACAGCTTCCGCTGTTGGCGTATTTCCAGACACGACTCCCTGGTTTGGGGTCCCACGACGTCTGGCCGTTTTACAGTTCGCACTGCATATCAGGTTGACCGGGATCTTGCAGCTGTCTCTCTCCCATCGTCAGTTCAGCTTCACCCTTTGGGCTGTGCTCTTCGGAATGTCATGCGGTGCGCTGTCCCCCCCCCCCCCCCCCCTCTGTTTTTGGATGGAAGGTTTTGCACTGTTACCTCCCCTGCCAGGCGGCTATCAAACGCCGGCTTCAAGATCCTTCACCCGCCTTCATGTCATTTGTGTGGGAAACCGGAAACGATGCTTCACTGTTTGCTCACATGCAGGAAAGTCCGGCCTTACTGGTCCGCTATTGACGTTACTCCTCCGTTCAGGTTATGCTCCGACGCTGCTTTCTCGGATTGGTTTCTTGCACAGTGTTCCCTCCTGCCTGTCCCGGCCCTTTCTCGACTGCTTGTCTTCCTTTGGCAGCTCTGGTACGCATGCTGTCAGTCGTCTCATTCACGGGTGTTACCTTTTGACTGGGCCTGGTGTCAAGGCCAGAGTTTTCTCGACGCCACGCTCGACACCTCTTTAGAGGCTGCTGCTCTCAAATGCCATAGGAATCAGCATGATGGGTTTCTGGATATTTATGTCGATGCTAGTCTTGCACCACTTCATCAACTAGGCTTGGGGTTTGTGGTTTCCCACAACTCTGTATCTCTTTCGGTGGGCCTCCACGGTTTTTCAGCTGATGTCCTTCCTTCGTCGGCCGAGTGCCTCGCGTTGCAGTTTGCACTAACGTATGCTCAAGCTGAGGGGTACCCAAAGGTGCGCATCCTGTCTGACTGCCAGCAGATGATACGATACCTCACCGGTTCTCAGATGACGTCTTTGCATGCTCATTCCACTCGGCTCCTCGACAGTATTCTCGCAGACGTCCATGCTTTTCAAGATATAGCTTGGTTTTATGTTCCACGTCCTGACAACCTAGTGGCTCATAATCTAGCCTCTTATGCTAGAAAATCTCAACATCCTTCATGCTGTTGGAAAGCGTCTGACTTTCCTGACTTTGTACTTAATTACTGTGCTTAATCTATGAGTTTCGTGATGTTCAAAAAAAAAAAAAACTTCTTGACCACTTGCGCCACCTATGATTTATTAAGTATAAAACAATTTGAACTTAATCAGATTTGTGGAATGAATGCGAATCTTTTGGCTTGATGGTTTCTACAGAAGTTCAGTTCTATTTTGTCCTTGCTGCCGGTTATATCCCCACTAGTACTATTCTTTATTGGGTGCTGTGCAAACCCAATCCAGTTGCCTTATAAGAAAGTAATTTTATGATTAAAATAACACTGTTCATGTCATGTTTGGTCTTATTTGTGTTCTACCAGTTTAATCAATTATTTCTACTTGCGGCTCTTTAGGTGACACTGTGGTAGGCCCTCCATTGCAATACGCTTCATGCAATGATCGACCCGCAAGTGTAGCTATATTATATGCGTTGATTATCGACCAAATGCTTCCTTTTTCCCAGGGTGATGATGAGATTTCGCTCATCATTTGTTTATATATCCCCATTAAACCTTAAGCGTTGACGCTTCAAATATACGATATAGTTTATTTATATCTCAAGAGAATCACGAGAGGCTGTAGTGTAGACTCGGTTGGCTTTAGACTAACTTGGAATTGATTGTCAGATGTCAGCCACCTTTTTATAAGGGTAATATGATTTGGTCCTCATCCATCACTTAATTGTGTGATTATAAGAGTGCACTTTAGATACAGCTTTTAACAAGCTATTAATGGAGTGTTTGAGTAACTTGATATTCCTTTTATTTATAAGATGTAAAGCATTTAGTTAAATAAAAAAGAAATCACTTTAATGGTCCTGATTCCTGAGAGCAAAATTGGAAGCAGCATCGAAACAGCAGGGAGTGTGGACCAGTGAGAGTAATAATAGTCGATAAGATAGAAAAAAAAGGTGAAAGATTATTATTGAGTAATATTACCATTTAGTTAAAGCTATGATCAGTGTCGTTATCCAGTTTCTATACAGCATACATGATCTTCAAAAGAAAAGGAGAAAAGGTAAAGCAAGTGCAGATAACATTCACAAACAAAGATCAATCATGAAGATCTCAGGCCACCTGGGATATTACAAGATTCTGATTCAAAAAGACTAGGAGATTTGGTATCCCCAGGAGACAATCAACGCCAACAAAAAAATAGATTATTATGGCCGTGGGCCGTGGCAGCAGAGCAGCTTCATTACTTTTTTATTACAATAAGCGTTCCTTATCTGTAGAATTTTATCGTGGAAAATGGAGAGGAGTTTGGCCGCTATGATCGTTTCTTGTCGTGGGAGCACTCTATAGTGATAATTATTTAGGAGTATGAACTCATTTCTGTCTGTGCTTGACAGGTTTTCTCATTTTCGATAAAATGATAGAGAATCAAATTATCCTATATTTCCTATATATAATTAAACAGGTTTCGCGGGATAGGTGCGAGTTTCATATATACGGGTTTGAGCTTTATATTTGGACACGATTAATTAACTAGGTTTGGTCAGGTCAACACAGTTAAACAACGGGTTAGATTTGAGTTTAATATTCAGACACGATTAATTAATTGGGACCGGGTCAACCCGTTTAATAAACATGTCGGGTTTAAGTTTATCCTAACAACAATCCGTCAACCCATTTTGTCACCCCTAGTTTTATCCATATGAATAAAACTCTTCTTTTCAGAGCTTGGCTTACTCAAGTATCAGAAATAGAAACAGGAAAGGAAAGATGTAGTAATATTCCAATTCGCTCATAGCAGATATGAACTTCAGTAATATTCCAATTTTATCCATATGAGTAAAATTCCTCTATTCGGCATGTTTGTTTTGCAGCATATTTGGATAACTGTTATGCATTGTCATATTTTTAGCACATTTACTAGTTCTTTTTATGCTGGTATA
This sequence comes from Limonium bicolor, assembly GCA_023374045.1. Lineage (NCBI taxonomy): Eukaryota > Viridiplantae > Streptophyta > Magnoliopsida > Caryophyllales > Plumbaginaceae > Limonium > Limonium bicolor. The sequence continues at coordinate 267,730,079 of CM041777.1, forward strand.
TATGTAGCTATTTTGAAAACTGCCGTTTGGCGGTGTGGCATATTTGCATCATAAGCTAGTTAAGCAGTTATGTGTAGTGCATTTATCGTTTTCTATACTACAACTATTAATATTAAATTACAGTTTAAAAATTCAATTTCATTAAAAAATAAATAAAGTAACTTGTAACAAATGTTATAAGATAAGAAGTTTGTTGTTATCAAATGTCCACCCACACTCAAAGCTTGATAAACTTAGTACGACAAAAGTTAATACATCATAAACTATTGTCTGATCATAATTCAAAATGTAATATATATTAATATGTTTTCATTTTTCAGGGGTCCTGTTATATTTTTAGCTATCGTTAATTAGTTTTTAGTTTATATAAAAAATATAAGTAGGAAATTATAAAATAAAAATATGATAATTAATTAGTAAGTTTTATTACTGTATATAACATACAAAATAATAAGCTAATTAATAGTAACAAATATGGCTTAAATATTACTATATGTATGTAAAATTAAATATTGAGATTTTGTATTATATTTTTTATAAAATGAAATATTAGCATTAGAATATGGTATTGGTAATCTTAAAAACTACTAATTGACAATAAAAAATATTTATGATAAGACGGAAAAGATGAGCAACATAAATTCGGCATAAATGCCACAAGTAAATATGCTCTAAACGAATAGACAAAGAAAATATACCAAAATGTAACATTTATGCCAGACTCATTTATGTCACGTTTATACTGCAAAGTGCAAACGAACAAAATTCATCAAAATGCCCTTCTCAAAAGCTACGCTTATATTGTACGCAAAAGACAGCAGGATTAAAACATTTTAGCTATGAAACATTAGGGAATTGAGTTAGAAAAAAGAGACGAAAAGCACACGAAGATACAGGCAGCTAAGTCAATAATTAACTAAGCAATCAACTAAAATAACCTACGTGAAGAAAACAACGAGGCATCACTTTTTATATTGCTTCAAGATACACACCTTATTGAAGAGGTACATGTAGGCACAGAATGAACTGTTTGACATAAGGGACATTTATTACCTGCATTAACTAGCATGTGTGAGAATGCCACGAGATGCAAAATATATCTAACATAATGAAACCAGGCATGATCATGTACTAATAGAATGTTACTCCCATCCGTTGATTGAAATAAACAAGAGCAACAAAAGGTAAGTCCACATGGAGTTGTGATTGTTTCAAAAGCAGTTTCAGACCAATTGTTGTTTTGCTCATTTTCTTGCTGATTTTGAGCTTAGGGGAAGTATGGTTTATAGTGAGCTTGCTATATAGTGGTGAATCAAATTAGTAGTGTCTTCTTATGGAGAAATAAGAGAAGATTAAGTTTGTGTAAATCAAATTGCTTGTTCAAGAAGATAGTTAAAGGGATTAAGGTCTTCTAGGAGTTTTTTCCTTATTTCCTGGGTTCATAGTCATTGAAGTCTGCAGTGTTTGCTTGCCAAATTATATAGATGGTGGTGGAAAGAGAAAGCCAGGGCTCTACAATGGATATAGAATTTTGAGCAACCTCGAGGTTTTTGAGTCAATGGAAGTTTTTCTCTTCTTTCTCCCTGCAGACAGCCCATCAGTACTCATGGGCCAGATACACATAACATAGAATAAGCCTAATATTATGATTCTAGCCCATTTGTACAAAGTCCAGATTACACATCTGTAAAGTGACTATATAATCACACTAGATTATACATGTATAGACAATCAGCCGACACAATTGAATTCTCAATACAACAGTATTCATTGGGATTATCTCATTCTTTTGATCTCACCATGGTATTAGAGCCATAGTAGGTTATTCTTATATTCTTTCCTTCCTACTTCTTTCTTCTCCAACCTTGTTCTTCTTCTCACAATGTCGGCTGCTAGCTCTATAAATTCATAGGGCACCTCCGCTGGAGTCATCAACTCCACCTCAGGAACTTCAATCTTTGTCACTTCATTTCTTTCCCTTTCCTCAAGCTTCATCAAATTTTCCACAGATAACGTTCCTATCTGGCGAGTACTGTTGGAGCCATATCTTAGAGGGCATGGTCTCTATGCCTGGATTGATGGATCCAGAGTTGTTCCACCTGAAATGGTAAATGGTGCTGTAAATCCCGGTTATTTATATTGGAAATTACAGATTGACCAACTTATCATGTCTCTGTTAAACACATCTATGACTGAGCCCATATTATCTCAAGTTGTTATGTCTAAGTCTGCTGCTTCTACTTGGAAAATTGATGAGGCCATGTTCGCTCAAGTTACATCTTGAGTTATGTTACTTCGAAGTAAGCTTATAAGCATTAAGGAGGGAGTAGATAATGTCACTACTTATCTTAGCAGAGCAAGAAATCTTGCAAACTCTTTATTTGCAGCAGGAGCACCTATGACAAATAATGATCTTGTTAGCTGTCTATTAGTGGCCTTCCTCTTGATTTTGATTTTGTTAGAACTAATCTGATGATGACGACATATCCTATAACTTCTGAGGCTCTATATGGGCAACTGCTGACTTTTGAATCCTACTTAGTTCAGTAGGCCTTTGAACTTCTCAACAACAGTCAACTTTTTGTTAATACAACTCAAGCCACATCCAACAACAACTCAGGAAACTCTTACAGGGGAAAGAACTATAGGGGAGGTAGATCCAACAGGGGCTATCATGGTGGTGGCAGGTCATCTAACAGGGGGGGTCTAATTCTTAGGGACAACACTTATCAGGGAAGAGTGACCCTAGAGTTCAGTGCCAGGTGTGTAGTAAATATGGCCACTCTGCTCTGGCATGTTATCACAGATTTGACCATGCATACCAACCAAATACCACTTCCAAGTTTAATACAACCAAGTTCTGGAACAAATGAGGTTAACTTTGGCAATGGAAGTTCCCTCCCAGTCAAAGCTCAAGGTAGTGGTATACCGCCTGCCCCTCTGGTTATCTCTCTCTCCCTAACCTCCTATATGTGCCTAATCTTAATAAGAACCTTTTGTGAGTTAGACAACTCACTGCAGACAATAATGTCTCTATTAAATTCTTCCATAATTTCATTATTATTAAGAATTTGGCTATGAAGAAAATCCTGCTCAAAGGAGGGGTTGCTAATGGGCTCTATCAGTTTCTTTTTGCTCAGACACAATTGACAAATAAAGGTTTTCAAGCCTATGCTGCTGAGAGGACTTGTGCTCAGATCTGGCACCAAAGACTAGGCCACCCTTCTTCTATGGTTACTAGTCATACAATAAGAAATTACAAACTTCTTGTTTCTGTTTCACGTAAGAGTGTGGATCACACTAACTGTAAAGGTTGTTTTATGGGTAAAATGCATGCCCTTCCCCACCCCTAGTCCTACTGTGTCCACTAAACCTTTTGAACTACTTTATGCTGATGTTTGGGGACCCTCTCACATACCTTCTACTCTTGGGCACAAATGCTATCTAGCTATTGTTGATGATTTAAGTAAGTTTATTTGGATTTTCTTAATGACTACTAAGTACGAGGTTGCCCCTATCTTTACACAATTTCTTAAACTGGTGGGAAATCACTTTAATGCCTCTATTCAGAGTATTCAAGTTGCCGATGGCTCTGAATTCAAGCCTAAATACTCTATTCTAAGGAAACATGGAATAACTCTACAAATCAGTTGTTCTTAATCTCATCAGCAATAGTGATCTGTTGAGACTAGACACAAAAACATTGTTGACAAGGGTTTGTCCTTTCACATGCCTCTCTACCCTTGGATTTTTGGGATAGGGCTTTTCACACTGCCATCTATCTAATAAACAGAACCCCCACCACTATTCTGTCCTACAAAAGCCCATTTGAGAAACTATTTCAAACTATTTCAAACTACTTCTTTCTCAAGGTGTTTAGCTGTGAGTGTTGGCCTAACACGAGGCCATACTACTCCAACAAATTGCACTATAGATCAAAAAAATGTGTAGTGTTGGGCTATGCACCTAACTATGTTGGATACCTATGTTTGGATTTGACCACTAACAGAGTTTATACATCCAGAGATGTGTTGTTCAATGAAAATCATTTCCTTTTGCAGACACTCATCCTTTTGACTCATTTACCAATACCTCTCCTCCTGACACCTACAATTTACCCCTCATCACTTCCTCCCACACACAGCCCTTTATACATCATCCCCCCTTCCTTATGTTATAGAACACTTCTCTCTAGGTCTTCCTCATCACACAATACTTCAACTCCTCCTCAAACCCTACCTAGTAACTCTCCCATTCCCTTTTCTCTAGCTACATCTCAAACTCCATCCCCTAGCTCACAGACAAGTAGCCCTCTACCCCCTCAATTATCTGACCCAACTCCCACTCACCCTATGATCACCAGAGCCAAAGACAATATTAGAAGACCACTCATTCAAACTGATGGTACTATGCCATAGCCCATTATCAAAACTGCTGAGCTTATCCCTACAGAACCCTCTTTTTCTCAGGCTATCAAACACAAGGAGTGGATGGAGGCTATGTTTAAGGAGTTTTAGACTCTACAAACAAGACCTGGACCCTAGTGCATAAACCTAGGGGTGGCAATTTCAACACGACCCGTTTGACCAACACGAACCTGACACGAGGTTAACAGGTTTGGGTTTTAAAATTTGACACGATTAAATAAACGGGTCAACCCGAACACGACTCGTTTAATAACCGTGTCAGGTTTGGGTTTAACATATGTAACTCCCTAACCCGTTTAAGTAATTTATATTAGATAAATATATATTATAGATTAATTATTTTATCAAAGTTTAATATAAATAAGGTATACAAATATTAAAAATTAAGTATTTTAATTTAAAGTAAAGTTAATAATATCACAGAATGACAAAACTAATGTTAATTAGTCAAATTATTTTCTTACATATAACTAAACAGGTTAGATTTGAGTTTAATATATGCGGATTTGAGTTTTAAATTTGGACACGATTAATTAATTGGGCCGGACAGGTCAACCCGTTTAATAAACAGGTTAACCCGTTTAATAAATGGGTTGTGTTTGGGTTTCATATTTGGACACGATTAATTAAACGGGTTGGGTCGAGTCTACCCATTTAATAAACGTGTCGAGTTTGGGTTTAGCCTAACACGACCCGTGAACCCGTTTTGCCACCCCTACATAAACCTCACCATATCATACCCCTAGGGGTCAAATGGGTTCTCAAAACTAAACACGAGTCAGATGGCACTATAGAAAGAAGGAAGCTAGGCTTGTAGCCAGGGGATATTCACAAACAAAAGGACTGGACTATGAAGAAACTTTTAGTCCAATCATTAATCCTACCACTATAAGGCTAATCCTCACTTTAGCTACTTTCAAACAGTGGCCCATCAACCAAATAGATATTGACAATGCATTCCTTCATGGTGAACTGAAGGCACATTTACATGCAACAACCCCCAGGTTTTGTGCATCCTCTCTACCCCAATCATGTATGCCTTCTTCACGAGTCTATCTATGGCCTTAAATAGGCCCCAAGAGTCTGGTTCTCCAAGCTCAGTGACAATCTTCTTTCCCTAGGATTTCGTTCCTCTCAACTCGACTCCTCTCTGTTCATCTATACCTTTGGCCAAGACACTCTTTACCTACTAATCTATGTTATTGATATCCTGATCACAAGATCCTCTACCTCTCTAGTCCAACACTTTATCCACAAAATATCCTTTATCTTTCTAGTTAAAAATCTGGGTCCTCTCCACTATTTCCTAGGGATGCACATTCACGAACCTCATATGGTCTGTTTCTGAATCAATCCAAGTACATCAAAGCTATTCTTGATAGAGCCAAGATGGCTAACTTTCGCCTTGTTCTCACTCCTATGAGCACTACCACCTCTACTATCACCACATACAACTCCCCTTTTGAAAACCGTACTTTGTTTCATAGCATTCTTGGTGCTCTACAATATCTCTCTCACTAGGCCTGATCTAAGTTTTTCAGTCAACAAATTGTCTCAAGCAATGCATCCCCCTCTAATTTTCATTGGCAATCTCTTAAATGAATCCGAAGATACCTCAAATCTACCCTTAACCTATCCTATCACATCTCGACTTAGTCTCGGCCCCATCTCTTTGCATATTCAGATGCATTGGGCCAGTGACATCACAGATTGAAGATCTACTACTGACTACTGTATATTTTTTTTTGGAAAAACCCTAATTTCATGGTAGTTTAAGAAACAAGCGATAGTAGCCAGATTTGCCACCTAAACTGAGTATAGATCCTTGGCCTATGCTACATGTGACCTAGTTTGGGTTAGAATCAACTAGGAGAACTGGGGATTTACTTACATGAAGCTCTGACCTTGTGGTGCGACAACTTGGGGGCGACTTACTTGCATTCCAACCCCGTCTTCCATGCTCGGGCCAAACACATTGGTCTTGACTTTCACTTTGTGTGCGAGCGTGTGCATAACAAATCCTTACGCATCTCCTTCATCCATGGCTCAGACCAGGTGGCTGACATACTCACGAAGCTGCTGTCGAGAGGATGGTTCAATCTTTTGCGTTCCAAACTCTCTCTCTAGACGTTTGAAATGAGGGGAGATGACAGACAGTCCATCACTACTCCTGGGCCAGATACACTTAGCATAGAATAAGCCCAATATTAAAATGTCCTTCTACACTTATTCTGATTCTATCCCATTTGTACAAAGTCCAGATTACACATCTGTAAAGTGACTATATAAACACACTAGGTTATACATGTATAGATAATCAACCGACACAACTGAATTCTCAATACAATAGTATTCATCAGGATTATCTAATTCTCTCTGATCTCACCACTTCTTGCTCATTATAAGTTGTCCCCATATGTTTTGATCTTTCCGGCTCACCAGACATCATATACGACTTGGTGACACATCTTGTTCTAACTTAGTAGTCATTTTTCTTTCATAGCCTTCAGATCGGCCTTGCTGGTTGTCATTTAGATTAAGCACTTCTCCTGAGAGGAGCTGATAATTTTCTCTAGTAATGCATTAGTGTCACTTGATGAGATATACCAAGTTTGATGTATGCCTAGAAGAGGGTATCCATGGATGAAGCCTCAAATTGAACTTTGTCGGCCAGAAGGGTGCCAATCGGATCTATGACTTATGTTCAGTCTTTGTTAACTTCGAAGGAAAAATATTATATTCTTTGAGCTCGGTGCTATCAGCTAAGTCTCACTTTTAGATTCTATACAGCCAGTGCTATTGACTAAGTAGTATTTCATTTGGATTCTACAACCTCTCCTTCCGATAGGTTGTCGGACTTATGAAAGGGAACTATAAGTTAAGCCTCACTCTTTGATGGCTTATAAAAATGGTGCATATTAATATTAGAAAAAAATTTGAGATTAAATGGCTCAGATTTATAGTCATTGAGCTACCCTTCCTATTTGGTCTATTTGTAACTGAGATGATTCATTAATTTGTAATAGTTAAGGAAAAGCCCATCCCACTCTTCATTTAATACACCACCTCTAACACCAACCTTCCCATCAATTAGTGGTTGCTCAAAAGGGAAAATTAAAGGCAAAGATAGTATTTCATGGTCAACAAGCTCATAATATAGCAGCTGAATTATCGAAGTTGGGCTAGGTATGTTCAAAACAAAGCAAATCCCACATTCCGGGTGATGGTTAGTGGGGAGATGAAAGTGATGTTAGAAGGGGTTAGCTGAGTCAAGAGATGATAGATGAGTAAGGATTAACGTTGCTTGCAACACATGATCCATATTAATCCCTTTAAAGAAGGGGCCCTTAATAAGTACATTTGATCAGCTAGAGCTACTATGCACATTCATGGATTTTGACACATGATAATTGGAAATGTACCCTAGCTGAGAACTGAGACAAACTCTACTTTGATAGCGTCTCTTAAGGCTAACTTTAACACCCCCGATTAACCAACAGTAGTCCGAATGATGCGCCAAACGATGATACAACATTCACAACACTGTGGGCAACACTTCTGGATTTTTGTTATGCAGAGAAAACAACCTATTTCACAATCTGTACAGAATACTTGGGTGATTCAATACCTTGGGTTTTTTTTCGTTTGGGGTTGGTATCTCCTGGTAATTACTTGGCACAGTGCAGGTTCGCAGGCCCTTTGATCTCTCGACCTTACTGGAGTGATAACTCAAGTGTTAGACTATGGCAAACCATTGAAAAGTGGGACTGAACAACCTGAAGTTTGTTTTGAGAAGATTCACCTTGTGATTGTTATTCAGGTGGAGCTTGGAGAGAGTTCTTCTTGCTCAAGATTTACCCCAAGATTATACCAGCAGGTTGCATGCCAGGTTCTTGCATGGAAACAGAAAGAGAATTAGAGGGAGTGGTGCTTGGGGTCTCAGGCGCCAATAAACAGGAGAAGCTTGAGACACAATGTGACTGAAGTAGCAAGAAAGGAAAGAAAGGTAGTTAGGATGAGGCAAGGTTTTACCTGACGTGAGTACAAGAGGCAACAGAGGGATTTCTGAACTGGTTGACAAGAAATACAGGTGCTCAATTGCTGGGAGATTCAAAACTAGAGTGGCGCATGGGAGACAAATTCCGATGCAGAATTTCATCCCTCCTGACTAGGCTAGATGGAGCAGATCAATGAGGGTTAGCACAGACTGAGGTGCCTGCCTGTTCCCAGGAAATGTGGTTGCAAGTTACTAGAATGGCTTATTGGAGTTTGGAAAAGGGAAATTCTGACGCATGAAAGCTTGGAACAGGACCAAACTTTGAGGTTGCATGTCATAGCCTTGGGTTGCCTTTTCCTGAAATCAAGAACGATGGCTCTTGGTTATTTGGGAGTCAGATTTTTTTTGAGTTGGTCTCAAGGATATGGTCTCGACCAATTTGAACGGGTGACCACGTGACCACCTGAAAAGCCAAACTTCAGTTACGTGACCAGAGTCCTGGTCTGCCTTGGGACTGAAAATAAATCGCACCACAAGTCCTTGTCTGTCTGTGTTTTTTTCTTTTTTTTTGTCTTCCTTGAAGCTCATACAGAGAGGAAGTGGCGGGGAGAATGTATTCAAAGCAGTTAATTGTCATGGAGAGGAGGAAAGTAGTTTGCTGTAGTTGAACAGAGAAAGAAGGAGCTAATGTGGAGTATTGGGTATAGCATGTCGGTAGCAGTAATCGGTTACGTTTTTTTTGTTACTCTGGTAGACTCCGTAATAGTATTAAGTCGTTAGTATTAGTTACCGAATTCGAGCATAGCTCAACCGATTAAGACGTTCACTAGGCATACGAGAGGTACAGGGTTCGAACCTCAGCGGGAGCGTCTTTGCTCCTTTTTCTTTCTTTATTTTTGTATAAGCTATACCCATGTTTATTTATATATATGTAAGACTATATATTATATCACGTTATTTTTGTTACGATGTTATGCGACATTATTTATTATTTACAACGTTACAATATCGTAACGTTACGTACGTGTATTTTCGTATTCGTACATATATAAGTACATGACTATATCAATATATAACGTCGTCACGCTTTCGGGCACATATACACTAAATTTAATTGTTCATACATTGTTCTATGTCCGGCTTATATAACACGTTGTTTTCGGATAATCTCCTCGCGTTTATGATTTTATGTGATTAAATGTTCAGGGGTGTTTCAACTTACCCCCCTTAAAAGAGACTTCGTCCTGAAGTCTTACTTCCTTAACTTATATTTTCTATTCCTGGTAATCTTAGGGATCCAGTCCTGCATTCATTCACGATAACCCAAAGGCTTAAGTCCATAGTTATAATTCTCAGTGCTTCTAAGCACCATGCCCCATTAGTGGCTTCACCCAAGTTCTCATAGTAGACCAAGATGCTAGCAATGTATATAACATGCTAAAGCGCAAGCCAAGGCACATACAACATTCATTCATACAGAGCATATAACATGCTAAAGTGCAAACCATGGCACACAACATTCATTCATACAAAACATACATATACGTGCATAACATTCTCACACACAAGTCTACCAACCATCAACGTGTTGGTTGTAGGATTACAACACAGTGACACACGCAAAACATCCCAAAACAAAACGCGCTTATCCCCCTTAAAAGAGGGGTACGCCCTTGTACCCTACACTAAACCGAAGTATCGGTGAAAAGATAGGGGTACATATCTCTCATCTTTTCTTCCAGCTCCCATGTGGCTTCTTCCATATATTGGTTTGACCATAACACCTTCACTAGTCTAATTGACTTGTTCCGGGTCTCCCGGGTCTTAGTGTCTAGAATTCTTTGAGGGGTCTCCACCGATCTCAATGTGGGATCTAGTAATCTAACAAGTTCCATGTATGGTCATACAGCTTGGCATACAAGGATTTAGGCATGCTTATCAAACATTTAAGGTTTCAAGGTTTACCTGCATCTGTAGGGGTGTCCGGTCTCTCGGTGAGGTCCATGATGTGCAAGGCCGCCTTCCCTGGCCTCGAGGTAGATGCTCCACGCTGACCTCCGGGTCTCGATCTCTGGTCACCTCTCGCACTATAGTTGGGCCTGTAGTCCTTGCTCTCGGGGTTTGCGAAGCACTCAAAGGCCCTGTGCCCGCGCTTCTGGCAGTAAAAGCACTTTACCGGTTCGCCCTGGCAATCAACTCCGGGGTGGTTCTCTGAGCATCTCCCATAGATGAATTGGCGCTCAGCCCTTTCACTTGGGCCAACTCTAGTCCCTGTTCATGTGATTTGGGTTACTCAACGACTGGCCGTGACATCTATAAAGGCATTTAAGCATTAGAGTTTGGTTCGATTTACCCTTAGATGGGTAGGAATGTAGCGGCTTAGCCGCGATCGCCGGGTGGCTCCCTGGGTGTGTCGCCCGCTTCCTGTTCTGGTAGTGTTCGTTCCTGCCCACACCCTTCCGCTTACGGTCCTCCGAGTCACCTCCTTTAGCCTTCCTTCTCTCGGCGGATTCCTCGTCACGCATCTGAACGGTGATCTCGACCTGGGATGCTGCATGATAGCAGTCCTGGATCGTGGCGTAACGACTGGGCCCCATGCCATATCTGATGCGGTGATTCAGTCCACCATGGAAACGCTCCACTAAGATATCATCTGAATATCCCAAGCCTGGAAGTACACGAAGTAGAGTAGTGAACGCCAAGTAGTATTTGTCTACGGTCATCCCCTCGGTCTGCCTCAGGGTGTCTAGCTCAACTCGCTTCTTGGTCCGGAGGTGGGCGGGGTAGTACTTAGCCCTCAGCAACGCAGTGTAAGCATCCCATCCAAAAGTGGGGTCGGCTAGGTGAGCATCCTTCACAAGCTTCCACCAATCACTCGCTGACTCTCGTAGGTAATGGGCTGCGAGTCTGACCTTAGCCTCAGCCGGAACATTCAAAGTGTCGAAGGCGGTCTCTAGGATGCTGATGTAGTTCTCTAAGTAGGTGGGGTCTGACTCTCCTCGAAACTCAGCTGGTCGAAGGTCTGCTAAGCTCTTCACCCAGTTTGTCTCCCTGGGTGGGTGTGGCTGTGGTGGCGGTGGTGCCTGCTGGGCTCTGGCTGGAAACCCATGTGACCTAGGGCTGCTGCTACTATCTCCGCTATGGTCTGCCCTGCAGCCATGCTATCCTGCTCCATGTGGCCACGGCCTCGTCCTCGACCTCGTCGTCTAGACATCTGAAAATGTCGTTGTTAGTTTAGAACATTCATAAGAACTTACTGCAAGTTATTATCGCCCTTGCTGGCGGTTTTAAACTGGTAAAGTCATGCCTCACATTACTAACCCTTAACTCCGTTTCCCAAATTTAGGTTTTCCTATTCTCGGTACTTCTCTGTTCCAGTCATCAGAGCGCAATTATGCTCTGATACCACTTTCTGTAACACCCCCGATTAACCAACAGTAGTTCGAATGATGCACCAAACGATGATACAACATTCACAACACTGTGGGCAACACTTCTGGATTTTTGTTATGCAGAGAAAACAACCTATTTCACAATCGGTACAGAATACTTGGGTGATTCAATACCTTGGGTTTTTTTTCGTTTGAGGTTGGTATCTCCTGGTAATTACTTGGCACAGTGCAGGTTCGCAGGCCCTTTGATCTCTCGACCTTACTGGAGTGATAACTCAAGTGTTAGACTATGGCAAACCATTGAAAAGTGGGACTGAACAACCTGAAGTTTGTTTTGAGAAGATTCACCTTGTGATTGTTATTCAGGTGGAGCTTGGAGAGAGTTCTTCTTGCTCAGGATTTACCCCAAGATCATACCAGCAGGTTGCATGCCAGGTTCTTGCATGGAAACAGAAAGAGAATTAGAGGGAGTGGTGCTTGGGGTCTCAGACGCCAATAAACAGGAGAAGCTTGAGACACAATGTGACTGAAGTAGCAAGAAAGGAAAGAAAGGTAGTTAGGATGAGGCAAGGTTTTACCTGACGTGAGTACAAGAGGCAGCAGAGGGATTTCTGAACTGGTTGACAAGAAATACAGGTGCTCAATTGCTGGGAGATTCAAAACTGGAGTGGCGCATGGGAGACAAATTCCGATGCAGAATTTCATCCCTCCTGACTAGGCTAGATGGAGCAGATCAATGAGGGTTAGCACAGACTGAGGTGCCTGCCTGTTCCCAGGAAATGTGGTTGCAAGTTACTAGAAAGGCTTATTGGAGTTTGGAAAAGGGAAATTCTGACGCATGAGAGCTTGGAACAGGACCAAACTTTGAGGTTGCATGTCATAGCCTTGGGTTGCCTTTTCCTGAAATCAAGAACGATGGCTCTTGGTTATTTGGGAGTCAGTTTTTTTTTGAGTTGGTCTCAAGGTCTCGACCAATTTGAACGGGTGACCACGTGACCACCTGAAAAGCCAAACTTCAGTTACGTGACCAGAGTCCTGGTCTGCCTTGGGACTAAAAATAAATCGCACCACAAGTCCTTGTTTGTTTGTGTTTTTTTCTTTTTTTTTTCTTCCTTGAAGCTCATACAAAGAGGAAGTGGCAGGGAGAATGTATTCAAAGCAGTTAATTGTCATGGAGAGGAGGAAAGTAGTTTGCTGTAGTTGAACAGAGAAAGAAGGAGCTAATGTGGAGTATTGGGTATAGCATGTCGGTAGTAGTAATCGGTTACGTTTTTTGTTACTCTGGTAGACTCCGTAATAGTATTAAGTCGTTAGTATTAGTTACCGAATTCGAGCATAGCTCAACCGGTTAAGACGTTCACTAGGCATACGAGAGGTATGGGGTTCGAACCTCAACGGGAGCGTCTTTGCTCCTTTTTCTTTCTTTATTTTTGTATAAGCTATACCCATGTTTATTTATATATATGTAAGACTATATATTATATCGCGTTATTTTTGTTACGATGTTATGCGACATTATTTATTATTTACAACGTTACAATATCGTAACGTTACGTATGTGTATTTTCATTCGTACATATATAAGTATGTGACTATATCAATATATAACGTCGTCACACTTTCGGACACGTATACACTAAATTTAATTGTTCATACATTGTTCTATGTCCGGCTTATATAACACGTTGTTTTCGGATAATCTCCTCGCGTTTATGATTTTATGTGATTAAATGTTCAGGGTGTTTCACTAACCAATTTTCTTTCCAAGTGATGCGAACAATTATTGTTTGTAATGACAATTCATGCTTTCTAAGTATATTATATTCTTTTTGTTATAGAATGTATGTTCTTAAGGCTAAGGGAGTATCTCAGAGCATAAATTGTAGATTCGTTACATCAAACTCAAGCTTCATTATCATATTAATGGAGGCTAATTTACACCCCTTATGTTTGTTTCCTTTTCATTTCAATTGCTACGACAAAGCAAGTATTTAGGAAGTTCACATCAAAATATTGTGTTATTCTTTAGCTTGATTATAATTACAAATTTAACAATAAATGGATGTAGAGGCAGATTATTCGAAAGGAGATAAACGCGCTTACACATGTCCTCTATGATAACCACCTCCCAAACATTGACAACTTGTGGAATATTTTTTTTATATAAAAGTAGTTGAAAGTTCAGCATAAGTTCACAATATCAGCATAAGTTCACAATATGGTAGTTGGTAAGTTTTGAACCCAGAACCTTTAGTTCTAGGATACCACTCCACTACCGACCAAGCCACTGGGCACGTTAAGAACTATCATAAATGGAAAATTGTTTTGAGTGTTTAAACTAGTCCTCCCTCCGTTAATTTTTAAATGTCATTTTAGGTCTTTTGATTTGCTAAGATTCAGATGTCATTTTAGATTTTCAAAACAAACTTTATTCATTTTTTCCACTATTACCCCTAGTAATAACAACTCCCAAGAAAAAAGAAATTTTGTTACCTGACACACTCATTTATTAAAGAAAAAGTAAGGTTAGATTAGTCATTTTTATCTCATTTCTTAATTCTTGTGTATAAAGTTAAAGCGACATTTAAAAATTAACGGAGGAAGTACTAATTAAGGGACCCACCAAAATTGTTTGATCAATGTCTTAATACCAATTCTATATTCGACTCAAAATGTGAACAACAAACTCTTTTGCATGTATTCAACCACAATCACTAGAGGAAAAAAGGACTATAAATTACGTCCTTTAAATAACGGTTTTATAACGGGCCGTAACTAAATTAGTGGGCCGGATGTAATTTATCACGGTTTGTTATGTAACTCTAATTTATAGTGGCCTGAAAAGCGGGTTGTAACACCCCTACCGCTAATCACTTCATTATCTCCTAAATACCTGGTGCATCCTTACCTTCGCAGCGGAAAATCCACTCCAACAGCGGGTGAAACAATGTCGTTAGTCACCCACGTGACTAACTAGGCCTAATCCAAATACAGTACCGGTCTGATGGACCAGAATGTCCGAGTACTAAACAAATACAATCCACACTTCAATTCCAAACCGAGTATATACAGTTCTCCAATCATTCCTGTTTCAACACTTACAATTCAATATACCGAGTCTACTAATGTACAAACCAAAATACCTTCCATTCTCACAAGTCTAAACACAATTACCATGAGCCTAACATCCTACTCATGTTTCACAAGTTTACATACTTCCCAAAATACAAAGGGGTGTACCGCATGGTACTCGAGCAATTCAAAGGCTACTAGCCCATGTACAACTCAGTACACTATTCAAAACAATCCTAACTACCAAAAGCAATACAGTCTGGTCGCTCACATCGACCAACCACCATCTTGAGTACCTGAAAAATAAAAAAACAGTGCCCCAAGGGGCTCAGCAAAATTGTTGGCATGAAATTCGCATACCCCGCGTGCAAACGAGGGTACGCCGACTACTTTGTCGCCTATATGGAGTATATTTTATTTACAAGTATACATGCTGATACGAACAACATTATATTAAGGCAATAATACATTCATACATAGAGCATCACACAAGCAATGGAAGCAATACATGATTCAACCATTCAACAATTACCGAGGCCCCTGAGATTCACTTCTCAAGTTCTAGCCTCTTTACTTGTTAGTCAATTTCCATCCGGGTTAACCGGATGTTCTTACTCCTTTACTCCTGATCAGTGACTTACACTAGCCATGATCATTCTCAACCAATTCTTACAATCTCACCACCGGGTTATTTCTCTTATAACCCAACAATCCCCAGCTTATCTCTTTAGACGGATAAGCTCTGCTAGTCTCACTCCAGTCGGGCACCACTATGTGGCACACGGCCCCAGGGCACCACTATGTGGCACACGACCCGGTAACAAGGGAGTTCGACCATGGATTTAGAAACAAACGCTCTGTTGTTTCCTCAACCTTGCACGCGTGACTCACAATCCCCCTAACCCACTCTCGGGTTAGTAATAATTTCCAGTCAGTGAGTTAGTCCACATTCAACTAGTCACGATTAGCACCCTTGCACATTCAATCAATCAAGTACTTCATCCACAATCATACATTTCATGAATTATACAAACTTCAAGGTTCAATGACAATTCAACAAGGGATAATACATTACAAGCACAAGGTAGTGCAATAAACCCGATTCGTGCATTTTATCTTATTTAGGTGATAACATATAAACACACAAACACACAAATCAGTGTAACTTCGGTAGCATACAGGGCATGAAAAAATCATACCGTTCACCGTAGTTCTCGGGTTGCCGACTCTCCTTTGGAGTCCAACTATTCCAATCCTATAACATACATGGAATCGGGCGGTTAATTATCTATAATTAACCTAACCCACTTCATCTTTAGTGTTTCCCGATTTACATTGTACTTGTAGACCCTATTCTTTTGTAAAACTGAAGTTGATATCATTTGTCAGCTAAAGTTAGAAAAATGAAAGAGAAAAAGTATGTAAAGTTTACTCTCGAAAAAAAGTAAAAAGTTGATATGACAATTGATGTATATGACATATCGAAAGAAAAAGTAAGCTTGTGAGATAAACTTGTTTTCATAAACTCGCAAAAGAATGAGACCTATAACTTGGGGTGAAAATACAAGTCAAGACAACTATTCATTGAATCTAAAGCTAATCATTCAAGTGAGCTGGGTTCGGATAAGATTGACCACAAATTTTAGGTCTGAAAATTTAATCTAGGCCCATTTTTAAAAAATTCCAGGCCGAGTCGGGCCAAACCCATATTTTTTCACCAGTGATGGTGTCTAGCCCGATTTTATATAATTCTTTAATAATTATTAAAATTTTAAAATTAAATATATTATATATAATTTAAATAAATGTTCAACATATCATATAAAATTATTTTAAGTATATATTATATTATGGTACTATTTAAAAAAATTATACATAGTAATAAATTTGGGCTAGATTTAGTAACGAGTTTAAAATTTTACCAAAGTTCAGTCCAATTTTTTGTTCTTACATGGGTTTTTTTCCAAACCTGTTGAATATTTTTTTGTGGGCTTTTCGTGTCACATTGGATCACCGGGTCGGACCTACTTTAAATATTTGATTAGCTCTAGTTGAGTCATGGCCCCATTCTTTTATCCAACATTCAGCTGGTTTATGTATTATCTGATGGATTGATAAGCTTAACTCATTCTTTTAAATTCAGCTATCAGTCAATATCAGCTATCAACTAGTAGCTACTTAAACTTAAATTATCTCTAATGTTCACTTGGTTTAACATATTTGACTGAACAACTCATTCTTTTAAAATCAGCTATCAGTCAGTATCAGCTAGTATCAGCTGTCAACTAGCAGCTCAAAATATGTAAAAGAATGGGATATATCACCGAGTCAATCGCATTTAGTCTGTTGACGACTCCATGCAAAGCGGCATCATGCAATTCAGAAACTAATGGAAAATAAGACTTTTGAAAACTTTGTATAACGATGAATATGCTCTGTAATGATATTGTATTTTCAACGGTTACAGTACTGTAGTATTTATAAAAATACTTAGGACAAATATCTGAACAAGTATCTGATTATTCTAGAACATGTATTGGACTAAAGTAGAGTGGGCCTTATTTAATATTCGTATTGGGCCCAAGTACATCTTTATTCTAACATCCTCCCTCGGTCCAAACTACTGTGCAACGAGAGTTTGGAGCGCACCCGAAGAAACATGGACGGAGACAGAGCTTTAGTCAAGACGTCGGCGAGCTGATCTTCCGACGGGACATGCTCAACCTGGAGAGCTCCACAAGCAACACACTCTCTTACGAAGTGAAAATCTACCTCAACATGCTTCATCCTGCTGTGAAAGACAGGATTTTTGGTGAGGTATGTGTTGGGAAAATTACAAACATAGTAATTTAAACCTAGCAATGGGCAAGTGCACCCAATTCGTTGCAATAAAACAAGTGTCGTATACACAAGGAAATTGGTTTCTAAATCCCAAGCTTCTAAATCCCAAGCTTCGGTATAATAGTTAAGCGAATAAACAGTAAAAGTGGTGGGGTTTAGCCAGAGGCAAGCTTGGTTTGTGTTATTGAAATGCAATAAAAACAATAAATGTTTTGGTATGGAATGGATGGGGAGAGGGTACCCTAGGATAGTGGGAATCACCCAATTCACTCAAACTTCAAATCCATAACTCATAATCTCAATGCCTATTAGAGTTTAGCTCATGAATCCCAAATCATGGGAAATCCAATTCTTACCTAAATAATTAAACCCCTTAATTAAAGGAGGTTCAAGTCATCAAATAGCATTAAGCAACACTCTTAATCAATAGCCCTAAGCATTCACTCCCAAAATCAAGAAAGCAAAAGTTAGGGTTTACTCCTTGTTCTAGTTCCAAACTCAAGCTCAAATATTTAATGAAACCACCGTAAATGCAATAGAGATCAATTTAGTGATTAATTGATATTGAAGGGAATAAAACGAGAGTAATAAATGAGTTAGGTTCTAGCATTCAATGAGCAAAATGGGTTCAAACCCTCATCCTAGGATACAAATGGAACTACCACCATAGCTAAAGGAAAGAGCAAAGAGAAGGGAGAGCCATTAGAGGAGCTTCCAAGCTTCAATGGAGGTAGAAATCTTCACTTTCTTCTTCCTCCTTTCTTCTCTTCTTTTCTCCTCTATTTCCGCCTCTCTTTCTCTTGTTTCAGGCTGGAGTCATGTGTGTTGGATAATCAGGAAGGGAGCCCCAAATTGCAGCCTTTTAGAAGCAGATTCTGGTAAAAATTTCCGTCAGACCGACCTTGCAAGGTCGGTCCCAAGGTCGGTCAGACTCTCTTAAACGGAAGCACGTGACAGGTTTAAAGCTCGACCAACCTTGGACAAGGTTGTCCCAAGGTCGGTCGATTCCAGTGTGTTTGGGACGTCTTAGGCATAGTCGGACCGACCTTGGCAAGGTCGGTCCCAAGGTCGGTCAGACCCAGAATGTCCTTCTTTTGTGCGGAATTCTCCGATGCTTCCCGTTGGCTTGACATCCTTCCCGAGGTGCTCGAACATTGATGCATTCTCAGATTAAGTTCTCAAATGTACTCATATGATATTTACCTATTTGAATATGCCAAAAGTATAAGATCACTAATAAACACAAACAAAAACTCCATAAAGTGGTGAAATAAGTCATGCGCCAAATAAAATGACGGTGAATAAAAACCTTGAGAGAGCACTATTTCACCACTTACCAACTCCCCCACACTTATCTATTTGCTTGTCCTCAAGCAAAATTAGCTAATGACCCATGAAAAGAAGGAACATTTAAAGCAAGCAAGTGTTTAGATGAGTTCTTGAATTCAAGTGAGCATGATTTGTGAAAAACCTCAAGAGGAGTGCATCCAACCTTCTCATGATGACATGGGTGTGCTTAGGGCAAACAAAAATATAGAGTTTCGGGGTATGATTTAGAGTGCTTCTGAGTTCTTACAGGTTATGGAACTTGGAGAACTTTTACCATGACAAACTTCTCTCAAGAATGGGCATTGAGGAAAAACAAAAGGAAAAATAGAGATTTGCATTTGATTCACTTTTCCAACAAGAGATGAGGAGAGTAATTTGATATTTTGCCTTGCTTCAATGAACACTCAACTCTCATTTGTTGGTTACCTATGGTGTCTCTCAAGTTCCTTTTTGACATTTTTTTTCACAAGGAAGCACCCTTAGCAATCCCTAGATGAGAAGGTAGAAAGAACCCCTAAGCAATAAAAAATTCACCAGAAATGGATTTATGACTGCACCCACAAAGTGCTCTCAAGAGAGAACCTTTGAAAAAAAAGTTCGTGGAAAATTCCAAGAATTCAAGGAAAAACTTGCATACTATAACATAACTCCTACATGGAAGCTATAGATATATATGAGAAAAATTGAGCAGTGCATCAACAAGAAAGGTCGTTTCCCCCCCACACTTGATTGGGACAATGTCCTCATGTTCAAAGAAAAGCTCATGGAAAAACTAACAGAAGACCTTTTCGACGCACTAGGCATGGAGTAAGCAAAAGTGTTGCATTGTATAAATTGGAAAAGGTCAGAGAACTAGTACCTCCCCTGATAAAGATGAGGTGGTGGCGGGGTTCCCCCACACCTGCCAGTGTGCATATTCATGTAAGCGCTAGCTCCGACAGGAAGAGTCAAAATCCTTGGAAAAATTGACAAGAGGTTTTCTTGAATTTCTCCTAATTCACGTTGGGGTGTTCTCGAGTTCAGTTGATATATCTACAATGCAAAGCCAAAAAGAAACTAGGCGCACCATGGATTCCGAAGAATTCGCAAGAATGTCAAAGTTAGATAACCAAAAGGGGACTCATAAATGAGTCCCATAGCAGAGTATTCAATAAGGTGCGTAAAACACCACAACACAGAAGATCAGTACAATAATGCGAAAGTAAAGGAAGTTTAAGGACAAACATAACAAACATCTTAACGAAGTCTAACGGCCTAAAAGAGAATTTTAAGTTCGATGAAACAAGCAGAGAAACAATGACAGGGCATCCCGGGATCATAAGATGGCTACTGGGGAGGAGCACCACCACGCGTCGCCTACTCGCGAAGGTACTGCATCTGTGCGTCCATCTGGCGTTGGTGCTCCATCATGAGACGCCGGTGCTCAGCCATCTGTCGCTCGAACGCCTCAAGCTGCTCCGGGGTCACCGCGCCGGTCGGTAGTGGAGGAGGCAGGGCGAGGAACGGGCCGGAGCAGCACTGGAAGTGGAGGCACCGGAAGAGGAGGATGCACCCCTGCTCTGCCTAGGCTCAGCGGTTGCCTTGTGCCACCCGTTATCTTCGCGAACAACCAAAGCCCATCTTCCGCAGAGAGGTGGCGGAGATAGGATCCATAGGTAAGGTCGCCACCTCACCTGCTCTGGGCTCGACTCTGAAGCGAGCAAACATCCTCTGTAAAAAGTGTGGAAAACCCAAGTGGTGGGTATCCTTCTTCTCAACGATGTGGCGAGGTGGGCCATGATGAGATCGAGAGGGAGAAAGGGTTTGTCGGGGTCCGGCGCCACCATGCAGTCCATTAAGTAGCAGTCCGTGGCGTTGAGATCCTTGCTATCTCTAGGTAGAAGGTTGTGGCGGATGAGAGCAAGCATGATTCGTCTCACCGGATCATCCACCATCGCCGGGGTCATGGTGAGCCTGACGTCGGTCCCTTCATGGTTCTTACGACGCGTCTGAACCGGGAGGGTGTTGAGGTAGTGACGCCAGTGGTCATTGAGGTCGGCCTGGTGGATGCATTTGGAGTGCTGGAGGTCATCCCGTTCCAGGGGGAAAAATGCGTGGACGTCCATCCGCCGAATGACAACGGGCACACCACTGACGAAGGATGTGATCTCTCTCGCCCTCCTATCGGCCGTAGCGTTCGCGTAAAACTCTATGATATGGCAGGGGTAGTATGGTCCGCCCATGTTGAGCAGGCAGCCCCACCCGATGGCCTCGAGATAGGGCCGGAGCTGCAGGTCTTCCACGAGCGCCGAGTCTACAGTGCGCTCCTGAACAATCTCCCTACGTCTGGGAGAGTTGAACCAGCTGCGGGCATCTTCGCTGACGAAGATGTCGTCGATAAGGGCATTAGGAAAGTCGGGCTCTGGGTCCGGGGCAGCAGCGTGTCTCCTAGCGCGGCGTGGTCGATGTGCCATGGTTCTGCAAAACAAAGAAAGAAAAAGAACCGCAAAATAGGAAAAAGAAAAATAGCAACCAAAGAAATATTAGTGAATAATTAGGATGACAATAAGGAAGTGGCAAAACAGGAAGCAAGAAGCACATTAAAGATCAAAAGAAACGACGATGGTTTGGAAATTTTTTGCCAGAGTCCCCCCTGTTTTTCTATCCGTCCCCGGTTCTAAGAACCTCCACATTCTCACTTAAAAGGGTATCATTCAGCTCACCTAGCATACCACTAACAATTGCAAGCAAAAGGATGACTATCCCACCAAACACACCAACGATTCACCAAGTTTTTGCAATTTAGTCACCACAAAATCCAACCAATGAAAGGCACTACCTTAGGCATTTAGGGTCAATCATGCTCACTAATCATCCAGCAGTACCCACAAAGCAATAACATACATTTAAGAACAATTGAATAATGCTAAACAAAGCCTAATTCAAATTGAGACACAATTCACAAAATTATGCTAAAACCAACAAATTGCCAAATTTTTAATCTCATTCTGCACCCCCTACCCTATAATTAATAATTAGAAGCAATTCCAATCACCCAATGTGCAAAAATCCCAAATTCTCACCTAAGGCTATGTTTGGTTCGACCTAATTTTTGCCTAACTTGTAACTTGCTCAAAAATTGTAAAAATGGACAAATTAGGGTTAGAGTAGCATACCTTAGTGTTGTGTAGAAGATTTAAAGCAACAAATTCGACAGTGAGGGGCTAAAAATCGAAGGAAATTGATTTGGGGATTTGGGGCGATTTTAGGGATTGAGGGGCGATTAGGGGCTGTTGCGGGTGGGTGCAGGCGTGGCTGGGCGTGGGGTAGGGAGGCGTCGGAGGTGGTGGTGGCGTGGTGGTTTGCTGGTGTGGTGGGAGAGGTGGTGGTGTGCGCAGCGGAGGGAGAAAATCGCAGTGGTTGAAGTTGGGGGAGTTTGTGTTGGGGCGTCGGGTAAATGAAGAAGAGGGAAATGAGAGACTGAATTTTCAAAACGCGGCGTTTTCTTATTTTTTTTTCAAAATTTTTGACCCGACCGACCTTGCAAGTCCGGTCGCAAGGTCGGTCGATTCCAGAATGGTTTTGGTTTCGAAATTTTTCGATCAGACCGACCTTGCAAGTCCGGTCGCAAGGTCGGTCTATTCCATAATCTTTTGGTTTTGCAAAAATAGGACCGACCGACCTTGCAAGTTCGGTCCTAAGGTCGGTCGAGACCAGAATTTCCCCAAAATGTTTGCTTTCTTGCCCACAACACTTATCATCAAACAAAAACAAATTCAACATGCAAAAATAGCCAGAACAAACAATAAATAAAGCATAGAGTAAGCAACGAACTAGCATAACTTAAATGAGAAAGCAATGCAAGGTAAAAGTGCCAAATGTCCGGGTTGCCTCCCGGAAAGCTGCCCGTCTTTTTAAGGTCTTTGGCTAGACCATAGTGAGGGTTAGAGGGAACCTGGAGGGTCTCATAAGTAAAGAACCCGAGCTTCAACCTTTTGAATGTCTCCTCCATGATAATGCTTTAGTCGGGAACCGTTGACCATGAAAGTCTCCCCCTTGACATTCTTCAGCTCATAAGCTCCATAAGGGGTGACCCTTGTGACAGTGAAAGGGCCAGCCCAATGAGACTTTAACTTCCCGGGGAATAACTTCAACCTCGAGTTGTAGAGGAGAACCCGGTCGCCTTCGTGAAACTCCCGCTTCACAATCATCTTGTCATGCCATTTCTTGGCCTTTTCTTTGTAGATGCGGTTATTTTCGTAGGCTTCCTCCCGAATCTCTTCTAACTCGGTCAATTGGAACCGTCTCTTGTCACCGGCGCTCTTGAGGTCATAGTTGAGGGCCTTCACCGCCCAATATGACTTATGCGCTAATTCAACCGGCAAGTGACAAGCCTTCCCATAGACGAGCCAGAACGGGGACATACCGATTGGAGTTTTGTAGGCGGTCCGATATGCCCACAATGCATCATCGAGCTTCATGGACCAATCTTTCCTTGAGGAGTTGACTGTCTTTTGAGGATCCATTTAAGCTCTCTGTTGGTGACCTCAGCTTGGCCATTACATTGAGGGTGATAAGGAAGGGCAACCTTGTGTCTCACTCCATATTTACTCATCAGCGCTTCAAATTGTTTGTTGCAAAAATGAGACCCGCCATCACTCAATATGGCTCTCGGTACCCCGAACCGGGTGAAAATATTTTTCTTCAGAAACTTGATCACAACTTTGGCGTCATTAGTCGGGGTTGCAATTGCTTCAACCCACTTGGTCACATAGTCGACCGCCACAAAATAAACAAGTTGGAGCAAGAAGATGGGAAGGGGCCCATGAAATCGATACCCCACAAATCAAACGGCTCGACCTCTATCATTATGTTGAGCATCTCATGCTTGCGTGAGTGTTCCCGAGCCTCTGACATTGGTCACAGGAGGCAACGAACGAGTGGCAGTCCTTATGAAGGGTTTTCCAGAAAAACCCGGCTTGAAGAACCTTGGCCGCTGTTCGTGCCGGACCGTGGTGTCCTCCGGCTTCACCCGAGTGACAGTGAATCAGAATTTCCTGCGCTTCACTCATGGGAACACATCTCTGGATCACCCCATCAACGCAAACTTTGAAAAGAAAAGGGTCCTCCCAGAAATACCTCTTGACGTTGGAGAAGAATTTCTTTCTTTGCTGATAGGTCATCTCCGGTGGGACCACCCCCTTGCTAAATAATTTGCAAAGTCCGCATACCAAGGGTCTCCGGTCTCTGCAATCATGAAGATGCTCTCGTCTGGGAAGAATTCATTGATTGGCACACCATCATCAGGGACCTCCATTCGAGATAGATGATCAGCTACTACATTCTGCACACCCGGTTTATCCCGGATCTCTATCTCAAATTCTTGCAGGAG
Source organism: Limonium bicolor (assembly GCA_023374045.1). Lineage (NCBI taxonomy): Eukaryota > Viridiplantae > Streptophyta > Magnoliopsida > Caryophyllales > Plumbaginaceae > Limonium > Limonium bicolor. The sequence goes on from CM041777.1 coordinate 267,754,508, forward strand.
CAAAATCCATCGGAGAAGTCTAGGTTTCACATCACCTTTGTTGAACAAGTACTTCACTGCTGAGTGGTCTGTGTGCACCACAACCTTGCTGCCCAAGAGGTAGGATCGGAACTTGTCGAGGGCGAAAACCACAGCTAACAACTCCTTCTCGGTGGTGGCGTAATTCTTTTGGGCATCATTGAGAGTTCTACTAGCGTAGTAGATACTCCTCAATATCTTTTCCTTCTTCTGACAAAGGACCGCCCCCACCGCATAGTCGCTGGCGTCGCACATGATCTCAAACGGTAAACTCCAATCGGGGGAAACCACGATAGGCGCAGATATAAGGCACTGTTTGAGGGTGTTGAAGGCATTAAGGCACTCCTCAGTGAATTCAAATTTAACATCCTTGGCCAAGAGGTCACAGAGAGGCTTTGAGATTTTGGAGAAGTCTTTTATGAACCTTCTGTAGAAACCGGCATGACCCAAGAAGCTTCGAATGTCTTTCACTGATGTTGGAGGAGGTAGCTTTTCAATTACTTCAATTTTAGCCTTGTCTACCTCAATACCCTCTGAAGAGATCTTGTGCCCCAAGACAATTCCTTCTTTTACCATAAAATGGCATTTTTCCCAATTGAGCACAAGATTTGTCTCCTCACACCGGATCAAGATAGCCTCGAGGTTGTCCAAGCAAGTGTCGAAGGAGGTGCCGAAGACGGAGAAGTCGTCCATAAAGACCTCAATGCTTTTTTCTAGGAAGTCGGAGAAGATTGCCATCATGCATCTCTGAAATGTGGCCGGGGCGTTGCAAAGCCCGAAAGGCATCCGGGTGTAGGCAAACGTCCCATATGGGCATGTAAATGTCGTCTTCTCCTGGTCCTCAGGAGCTATGGGGATTTGGAGATACCCCGAATATCCATCCAAAAAGCAGTAATAGTCTTGCCCCGCCAACCTCTCGAGCATTTGATCAATGAATGGGAGAGGGAAGTGGTCTTTTCTGGTGGCGGTGTTCAGCTTCCGGTAGTCGATGCAGACTCTCCAACCATTGGTAGTCCTCTGAGACACCAGCTCACCCTTTTCGTTGGGGACGACGGTAACGCCTCCTTTCTTTGGGACCACTTGCACGGGGCTTACCCATTTGCTGTCGGAGATGGCATAGATAATCCCCGCATCTAAGAGTTTAAGAACTTCCTTCTTGACAACCTCCTTCATATTGGGATTTAATCTCCTCTGAGGTTGGACCAACGGCTTGTAGTCATCTTCCATGAATATCCGGTGGGTGCAGAAATGAGGGCTGATCCCTTTGATGTCGGCTATAGTCCACCCGATAGCCCGTTTATGGTTTCGAAGCACCCTCATCAGACTTTCCTCTTGTGCACCTGTCAAGGAAGAAGAAATAATAACAGGTAGAACACACAGATCAGTCAAATAAGCATATTTAAGATGAGAGGGTAGAGGTTTCATCTCCACAGTGGGAGGCTTCTCAACCGAGGGCAACGGCTTCTGAGCAGCTCGTTCCAATGGTTCGGGTGGCGGATAGCGTGGTCTATAGCCAGAAAATCTGCTGTTCAACTCAGCCACCATTTCAATCATTTCTGGGTGGAATTCCTGTTCAAAACAAGCCTCAAACAAAGCTAATTCAAGGGCATCAGATTTAACAAGAGAGAGAGAGTGATCCTGCACAATTGAATCTATGACATCTATAGCAAAAACAGCCTCAGCCTGTGAGGGTCTCTTCACTACTTTAGACATGTCAAATTCTAATTTTTCATCATGAAGTCGCAGAATTATTTTGCCTTTCTCCACATCTATAAGGGCCCTAGCAGTTCTCATGAAAGGTCTACCCAAAATCAGTGGCACTCTCTGGTCCTCTTCCATGTCTATTACAATGAAATCAGCTGGGAAAACAAATGTACCAACAGTTACTACCAAGTCCTCTACCTTCCCTTTAGGGATAACCAAAGATCTATCCGCTAGTTGCAATTGAATGGGAGTGGGAGTGCATTTACCAATTCCAAGCTTATTAAAAGTTGAGAGAGGCATAAGATTTATACTAGCACCTAAATCACATAACCCCTACCGCAGTCAATTTCACCAATAAAGCAAGGAACGATAGGCAACCGGGATCTCCAAGCTTTGGAGGTAGACTTCTTTGTAGAACCGCTGAAACTTCTTCGGTGAGGTGAACGGTTTCCGCTTCCTCCAGCGATCTCTTGTTTGCTATGATGTCCTTCATGAACTTAGCATAAATCGGCATCTGTTTCAAAGCATCAGAAAAAGGAATGTTAATTTAATTTCTTGAAAATGCTTAGAAACTTCCCAAATTGTTCATCCAAATTTTTCTTTTTGAGTCTATTGGGAAAAGGAAGAGGGGGAAGATGTTTTGCAAGAGTAGTAGAAGTAGAAGGTTCAGGAGACTCCTTCTCCTTGGAAACTTCCTTAGGTGGAGGTGGTGGTTCCTCAACAATCTCTTGCTCTTCTTCTTGAGCTTCATCTTCTTGGGACTCCATGTCCTCTTGTGAGCATGACGGATCAAGGAGTCTCCCACTCCTTAGTGTTACCGCTTTTGCTTGCTCTCTTGGATTGGGCTTGGCTTGACTTGGAAGAACACCCGGTTGTCTTTGAGCAAGTTGTTGGGAGATGCTTTCAAGTTGGGCTTCAACCCTTTTGTTGGTGGCTTCTTGGCTTGCTTTAAAAGCATCCAAATCAGCCGCTTTAGTGTGTACAACCGAGACAAGATTTTTCATCATGTCTCTTAGCTCGGCATTGGCATCCGTGGATGGAGGAGGAGGTTTTGATGTGTGTTGTGTGTGTGTTGTTGTTGTTGAAAGCCCGGAGGTGCTCCTTGTGGTCGGTAACCCATTTGTGGGTTGGACATTTGAGACGACCCTTGTGACCGGTAGCCCGTGGGATTGTTGGAAGCATTGCTAGCTCCCCCTTGGGTTTGGTCATTATTTCTCCATGAGAAGTTTGGATGGTTCCTCCATGGGGCTGTTGGTTATAGTTGTATCCGGGGCGGTTGCCTACAAAGTTTACATCCTCATGTGGATCGGCATAAACCTTGCCTTCGCAAAAGTGGGTCTCATGAGGACCCGCACAAATTGCACACCCCTCTTGGATTGAAGTAGAAGTAGAGAGGGTGATGATGAAGAAGCTATAGACTTTGTTGTTTCTTTTTGAGCTATAGCTAGCTTCTCCACCATCTTGGTGAGTGAAGATAGTTGAGCGGAAAGGTGGTCGGTGGGCTCAACATGTAAGAGACCAGCTGCTCTTGGTGCTCTCCCCTTTGGCTTAGACCAGTGCCTTGTGTTACTAGTCATCACCTCTAGGAGTTCCATCCCCTCTTGCGGTGACTTAGTCATAAAGCTTCCTCCAGCTGAGGAGTTCACAAGTAGTCTATTCGAGTCGTCGAGACCGTTGAAAAATGATAGACAAAGCGATTGGTCATCCAAGCCGTGGTGGGAACTATTCATTAACATGTCCTTGAATCTATCCCATGCATCGTATAGTCTCTCCCGGCTCTTGGCAAAAGGTATTAATCTCTCCAATTAATTGCCTCGTCTACTAGTGGGTAATACTTGGCAAGAAATTTTTGAGCCATGTGTGCCCAAGTATGGATTGATTTTGACGGTAGGCTCCTATACCATCTTGATGCAGCGTCGGACAATGAGTGAGAGAAGAGCTGCAGGCGTATCCTCTCACCAACATTTCCAGCTTTACCAAATGAGTTGCAAAAATCGAGGAATTGACTTAGGTGGTTGGGAGCTTCATCGGGATTTGCTCCACTGAATTTTCCTAAGTCCCGGACGGCAGTGATGTAGTGAGTCTTGAATACCCATTGTACGGCCTCTGAGGCGTCAACTCCGGTAGGTCTATGGCCGAAGGTCTCCCTTCGGTGTCCGGCTGGTTGTAGTCTTTGAGAGCCATTTGTTGTGGGTTTCCGTTTTCTTCTAAACCCCCGTGTTGGTCTAGATCAGCCATGACTGAATTTTTCACAGTTCGGATGGCTCTCAACAATGAACGCTCGAGCTCGGGTCTCGGACTAACAAGTGGAGATCCTTTGGCTCGAGTGTTTGACATACACCGAGAAAACAAAGGTACCTAAACCACCACCAACCCAAATGCTCTTAAGTAGAAGGAAATGTAAAAATATAGACAACAACTAAAAACATAAATACCACAAATAAAATAAAATAAATAAAAGTACTAAATGCACAAAAACTAAAGTACCGAACCAAGGGAAATTGAATAATCAATTTCCCCGGCAACGGCGCCAAAAACTTGTTGCGAAAATTACAAACATAGTAATTTAAACCTAGCTAAATGGGCAAGTGCACCCAATTCGTTGCAATAAAACAGTGTCGTATCCACAAGGAAATTGGTTTCTAAATCCCAAGCTTCGGTATAATAGTTAAGTGCGAATAAACAGTAAAAGTGGGGGTTTACCCAGAGGCAAGCTTGGTTGTTTGTTAATTGAAATGCAATAAAAACAGTAAAATGTTTGTGTATGGAATGGATGGGGAGAGTACCCTAGGATAGTGGGAATCACCCAATTCACTCAAAGAACTTCAAAACCATAACTCATCATCTCAATGCCTATTAGAGTTTAGCTCATGAATCCCCAAATCATGGGAAATCCAATTCTTACCTAAATAATCAAGCCCCTTAATTAATGGAGGTTCAAGTAATCAAATAGCATTAAGCAAGCACTCTTAATCAATAGCCCTAAGCATTCACTCCCAAAATCAAGAAAGCAAAAGTTAGGGTTTACTCCCTTGTTGGTCTAGTTCCAAACTAATACTGAATGAAACCACCGTAAATGCAATAAAGATCAATTTAGTGCATTAATTGATATTGAAGGGAATAAAACGAGAGTAATAAATGAGTTAGGTTTCTGGCATTCAATGAGCAAAATGGGTTCAAACCCTCATCCTAGGATACAAATAGAACTACTCAGCCATAGCTAAAGGAAAGAGCAAAGAGAAGGGATAATTAGCCATTAGAGGAGCTTCCAAGCTTCAATGGAGGTAGAAATCTTCACTTTCTTCTTCCTCCTTTCTTCTCTTCTTTTCTCCTCTTCTTTTCTCCTCTATTTTCTCCTATCTTTCTCTTGTTTCAGGCTGGAGTCATGTGTGTTGGATAATCAAGAAGGGAGCCCCAAATTGCAGCCTTTTAGAAGCAGATTCTGGTAAAAATTTCCGCCCAACCGACCTTGCAAGGTCGGTCGAACTCTCTTAGACGGAAGCACGTGACAGGTTTTAAAGCTCGACCGACCTTGGACAAGGTCGGTCCTAAGGTCGGTCGATTCCAATGTGTTTGAGACGGCTTGGGCAGAGTCGGACTGACCTTGGCAAGGTCGGTCGGACCCAGAATGTCCTTCTTTTGTGCCGGAATTCTCCCGATGCTTCCCGTTGGCTTGGCATCCTACCCGAGGTGCTCGAACATTGATGCATTCTCAGATTAAGCTCTCAAAATGTACTCATATGAGTATTTACCTATTTGAATATGCCAAAAGTATAAGATCACTAATAAACACAGAAATACTACATAAAGTGGTGAAATAAGTCATGCGCCAAATAAAATGACGGTGAATAAAAACCTTGAGAGAGCACTATTTCACCACTTATCAGTATGTAGCACTTAGGTTATCGTAGAGTAAGATTGGGGGGCTTTCAATTTGATGCCCTAGCTCCCTTAATAGCTATAAAAGCCAAATTGTTTCAGCCGTAGCAGTAGATAAAGCCTTGTATTCGGCTTCTATGGATGATTTAGTGATGGTATTTTGTTTTTTTGAACTCCAGGACACCATGTGATGTCCGAGAAAAATGCAGAAGCCCGAGTGGATTTGCGGTCGACCGGTGACCCAACCCAATCTGCATCAACAAAGATGGTGACTGAATCTATGGGAGCCACGGGGTAGAAGACACCAAGCTTGCGAGTGTGGGTCAGGTATCTTAGAATTCTTTTTACCGCAGTCCAATGAATTTGTTGAGGCCGATGCATGTACTGACAAACACTAGTAGAAAAAAATGTTTTTAATGACGGCGTTTAAACCACGGTTAAAAGGAAAACCATGGTTTAAAGTTTATAAACCACAGTTTTCATAGCAACCGTCATTTAAGGTGCATACCAGAGCGCATATACCACGGTTTTTTGGGAACCGTCGTATATAGGTTAGTTATATACCACGGTTTTCATGGCAACCGTGGTATATAGTACATGCCGGAGTGAATATACCATGGTTCGTCGAGAACCGTCGTATATAGGGTACCTATATACCACGGTTCCTAGGCAACCGTCATTTATATTGTACATCTTACTATATTAAACCACGGTTTTTTGAGCAACCGTGGTATATAGTCTAGGCGGGAATTTTAATTTTCGGCAGAAATTTAACGCGGTGCTTTCTCTCTATTCTCTTATATATCGACGAACCACTCTTCTTCTTCATTCTCTTCAATATCACGGTAATTTTGGAACCCAAACCGACGACTGCAACTCTTCTTCATTCTCTTCTCTTCAACCTCACGGTAATTTTGGAACCCAAACTGACGAACATGCTCTGCAACTATTCTTCATTCTCTTCAACTAGCTCACGGTAATTTTTGCAACCCTAAATCGCGAACAAGGAACATGCCCGTCCTCACTCATTCTCTTGTTTTTCGGTAATTTTTGCAGCTTACACTTGCGAACAAGGAACATGCTCGTCCTCACTCACTCATTCTCACTGTAATTTTCGCAACCATAACCGGCGAACAAGGAACATGGCCTACGCCTCCATTCTTCATTCTCTTCAACTTCACGGTAATTTTGCAACCCACCGCGAACAAGGAACATACTACACCTCCATTCTTCACTCATTATTTTGCAAACCTAAATCGCAAACAAGGAACATACATGTTCTAGCCTCTTCATTCTCTTATGTGCTCTGTTTGAGATCTGCAAAGTGGCGCTTCTAAATCGCCGGCGATTTTGAAAAAAATTTCATAGACTATAAACCACGGTTATATGTATAACCGTGGTTTATTCGTTGATTTTATATATAATATACCACGGTTTTGACCTTTAACCGTCGTATAAAAGGACTTTATACCACGGTTCTGACCGTAACCATCGTTTAAAACTGGTGAGGACCGCGTCCAAAAACGGTCTTAAACGACGGTCATAGCAAACCGTGGTATATAGTCTACTTTTAAACGATGGTTATCAACCGTGGTATATAGGCAATTTTCTATATGCGACGGGAGCATAAACCACGGTTCCTAACTGTGGTATATAAGCAAAATAACCGTGGTTTAAAACATTTTTTCCACTAGTGAAACCTTATTGACTGCAAAATGTATATCTGGTCGGGTTATTGCAAGATATTGCAAGGACCCAACGATACTTCTGTACTGTGTATCATTCTCAAAAAAGGTGAGTCTGAATGATCCAGAGAAACAATAGGTGTAATAGGAGTAGAACTAGGCTTCGATGAAGACATGCCTGCCTTAGTCAAAAGATCATTGACATATTTTTCTTGTGTAAGTAGAATACCTTTTGAGCTTCAGTAAACATAAATACCAAGGAAATATGATAGACTTCCCAAATTTTGACAGGAAACCTTAGAGTTAACTACTCCTTAAGTTTTGACAGTAAAGATATGGAGGAACCAGTTAATAAGATATCATCCACGTAAATGAGCATGTAGACTGTATCTTTATTATGAGAAAAGATAAACAAGGATCTGTCTGTGGCTGATTTTACAAAACCAATCTGTAACAGATAGGAACTCAAAGTAGAATACCAAGCCCTTGGCGACTGTTTTAATCCATAGAGAGCTTTCTTCAGCTGACATACATGATTAGGATAGATCTTACTCTTGAAACCTGGTGCTGTTTAACAAAAACAACCTCTTCTAGTTCACCATTAAGAAAAGCATTTTGTATGTCCAAATGATGAATAGGCCAGTTAGAATCAACAGCAATAGATAAGACAATTGTGATTGTAGTTACCTTGATAACTGGACTATATGTATCAAAATAATCATTCCCCTCTGTCTGATTAAAACCTTGGGCAACCAGCCTTTCTTTCCTCCGTTCAATTGAACCATCTGAATTATGTTTTGATTTTAGAATCCACTTCACCCCCAGAACATTCATATCTGTTGCGGAAGGAACCAAAACCCAAGTCTGTGTTTTAATTAGTGCCTGATATTCTTTCTGAATAGCTTCTTTCCATTCATCATACTGTTGTGCCTGAGTAAAAGTAGGCTCATGTGGAACCATGGTAGTAGTGTTACACCAAGACACAGTGCCATCTGTGCGAACCAGTGGTTTATGAACATTGACACGAGCTCTAGTAATCATAGGATGGGGTAATGGTGGAGAATCTGAAATAGGGTAAGGGGTAGATGAGGGTGATGGTGGTAAGAGAGGAGTAGAATGAGGAGGTGGGGTAGTATGAGTAGGTGATGGTGGGGTAGTCTGAGTAGGTGATGGTGGGGTAGTCTGAGTAGGTAATGGTGAAGCAATGGGTGATGGAGATAAGGGTTGAGAAGCAGGTATAATGACAGATGTGAGGGTAGGTATAGGAGCTAATTTTGGAGGGGGAGAGGGTGTGGTAGAAGCAGATGTGAGGAAAGGGAATTGCTCCTCATTGAAGATAACATCGCGGTTAACATAAAGTTTCTTGGTGTCAAGACAGTAACACAAATATCCTTGGTGAGAAGTGGAATACCCCAAGAAAAGACACTTTTGTGATCTGTAGGCAAGCTTGTGAGGTTAATGAGGTCTGAGATTAGGTCAACCAGTGCAACCAAAGACCCTGAGAGTTGAGTAATCAGGAGGTTTGGAATACAACTTTTCAAAGGGTGTTTTATATGCCAAAATTTTTGTGGGTGTTCTGTTTGCAAGAAAAACTGCTGTGTTGACAGCATAACTCCAAAATTTAAAAGGTAGACCTGAGTGAGACAAAAGAGTAAGAGCCTTGTCCATGATAAACTTGTTTCTTATTTCAATCGCCCCATTCTATTGATGAGAATAAGGGCAAGAAAATCTGTGCTAAATGCCTTTTGATTTGACCAGATCAAATAAAGCAATGAATTCTCCACCATTATCAGTTTGTATACTTTTGACAGTAGTGGTAAACTGATTTTCAACTAACCTCAAAAAAGTATCAAATATAAGCTGAACATCAGATTTAAAAGCCATAGGAAAAATCCATATGTACTTAGAGCAATCATCCACAATCAATAAGAAAAATCTGAAACCATCCACAGAGGTAAGTAAGCAGGCCCCCAAACATCTAGGTATAAAAGGTCAAAAGGGGAAGTAGAAACAGTAGTACTAGAGTAATGTGGTAAGGCATGAATTTTGCCTGCACAACAACTGTCACAAAAGTCATTATATCTAGGGGATGTGGAGGGTAAATGGTAGTCACACAGGATTTTTTTTAGTAATAAAAGATGAGGGATAACCAAGTCTTTTGTGCCAAATGGTAGAAGTGGTCTTAGTTCCTGGTAAAAGTTTGGTGGCTGAAACTTGAGGATTGTAAACTTGAGGTACGGCATAAACTCCATCCTTAACCGGACCTTGAAGGAGCACTCTCCTGGATGTAAGATCCTTCACAGCAAAGCCATTTGCATAGAATTCAAAATATACATTGTTATCATGGCATAACTGTCACACATAAATTAAGTGCTTATTTAACAAAGGAGAATGATAGATCTGATGTAGCAGAAGGTTACCAGAAGAGTGAGAGATATAACCAGATCCCTGACGAGATATAGGTAGGCCTGAGCCATCGCCCAGGGAAATAGTATCATGTCCTGAATCATCTGAGGAACCAAGGTTCAGCCTGGCTAGATCTCCAGTAAAGTGGTGTGTAGCCGCTGTATCAGGAAGCCAATATATTGCCAATGGCATTCACAGAAAAGGAGGGAGAGGGAGCAGGCTGATAGGTCTGATTAAACCTATGGTAACACACCGGCCACATGCCCTTTCTTTTGACAGATTTGACATGTAGGGTGATTATTAGGAGTTCCATTGAAATAGGAACCACATCCTCCTCCTCCTTTATAATTTACTCTTCCACGTCCACCTCTGTTACTTCCTCTTCCACGACCACCTCTGCCTCTGTTATTGTTTCCTCCAGAAAAGTTTGTCTCAGTGGCATTTAGACACACTTTCAGTAACAATTTCCTGGATTGAGTCAGAATGTCTTCATAAATCAGTAGAAAGTTATAGATCTGTTGAGGAGTACAAATCTTCGACCTAGTAAGGATATTAGTGACCACAGATTCATAATCCTTAGGTAATCCACGTAGGATATAGGACTGGAACTCACGGTTACTGACTTTATGACCAGGTATAGCAAGAGATGCTGCAAGATTCCTTGCTCTATTATAATAAGCAATTACATCTTCCTCTGATTTTTTAGATAGACTAGAAATCTGTAGATGTAGCTGCCCCAAATGTGCGACAGTCTGACTAGAAAAAGAAGTATGGAGTTCTAACCAGACTTCAGCAGAGGTAGACAAATCGATTACCTAACTTGCAATTTCTTCGGTAAGAGAGATAAGCAGGATAAATAGTACCAATTGATCCTACTGGATCCATCTGAGGTAGTCTGGATTGATTTCACCATTGATAGTCTTAGCTGGACATGGATAACTAAATTCCACATATTTGTACAGGTCATTTCCACGCAGAAAAGGTATGAGCATGCCTTTCCAGATTCGGAAATTTGTTTGATTCAATTTTACTAAGTTTTCCGTAGCTAACATGAGGGATTGACTGCTTTGTGTTGTAGTGATAACAACAGGTTTTGATTGTGGAGTTGGAGAATCTCTAGTTATCCAGATGAAAGATCACCAGAAGGAGTCACCATTGAGAGAAATGCGGATTAAGGAAGAATTTGGTGGATCGAGGCGAGAGTTTGAAGATAATGTATTTGATCTAGATATCTAGATCCAGATCTAGATATGAAAAGAGAGGAACTCTCATTGTAGCTCTGATACCATGAAAACTTTGTATAACGATGAATATGCTCTATATTGATATTGTATTTTCAACGGTTACAGTACTGTAGTATTTATAGAAATACTTAGGACAAATATCTGAACAAGTATATTTATACTAGAACATGTATTGAACTAAAGTAGAGTGGGCCTTATTTATACTCGTATTGGGCCCAAGTACATCTTTACTCTAACAACTTTAATCAGCGTTTGAAATTCAATTCTGAAGATTCATCCGCAAGGAGAGCAACTAAACTATTCCTCAATGACATGCTTTTCGCACATAACTTGAATCTGTTTGATCTATTAGTTGGGTAAGCCTGTAAGTGAAAGTTCAAATAAAGTCTATTTACTCGACATTAGCATGAATGTGAGTTTCTTTTGTATTCATTTATTCAAATAGAGTCGGTACATAATGATGACAGCAGTCGGTTTTGCAACTATCAAACTGATACATATACCTCAAGCTTGATTAGAGCGGTCTCGATGATTTTTTATTTCTATGTTAAAATTAGAGGCTCCTTATAAAATCAAATTATATAAATATAGAAAAAATATTAAATTAAAGTACACATTTAAAATGGCCATGTTTATAATTTTTTAATATATCTCAAATATAAAGGTTTAATATGTTTATTTCTAGATAAATTTGACTTCTTATATAATTTTCTCATGACAAAATCTAATATGAGAAATTGAACCTGAGCCCTGATGAGTGATAGGGAGCCCATATCCATCCCGTAGTGTTACTATATCATGGCTAGTGAACTCAGCATTCCCCAAATTCAAACGAGATAAATCACCAGAAAAGTGGTGACTAGCTGCTGTATCAGGAAGCCATTTAGAGTAATTAGTGTTGCCAGTAGCATTTACTGAAAATGATGCAGGAGCTGGACTCTGAAAGGTCTAATTAAATCTATGATATCATACAACTGCTATGTGGCCCCTCTTTTGATAGATCTGGCAACTAGGACGAGTGTCTATGTTGCCATTCAAGTAGGTTCCTCTACCCCACGACCACCTCCTCTAGAAGAACTGCGCCCCCTATTTCCCCTCTATTGTATTGATAAGAGCCTCTCCCTCTTTTTGAGTGTTCTTCTTGAAGGAATCAGTAGAATTAACCTCAGTGACATTTAAACAAATAGTTTTAGTTACTGTTGTTTTTGATTGAGAGAGAATATCTTCATAGATCAAAAGATAGTTATAGATCTGAGAGGAAGTACACACACTGGTAACAACAACTTTATATTCACGGGGCAAACCTCTTAGATATATGATTGAAATTTGCAATCTGAGACAATGTGGCCAGTAATAGCTAATGAGTACGATAAAACTTGAGCACGGTTAAAATAAGAGGTAATGTCCTCATCCGGTTTCTTAGTAATGCTGGCCATTTGTAAATGGAGTTGGCCAAGATGAGCAGCAGTTTGGGAAGAGAATGAGTGATGCAAGGATTCCCAAACTTGAACTGAGGTTTCGAGATCAATAACTTGGCTAGCTATTTCTTCCGTGAGGGAGAGAAACAAAACATAAACTACTAATTGATCTTGTTGTTTCCAGACAAGATAGTTAGGATTGATAACTCCATTGATCTCTTGAGGAGGACAAGGAGTCTTCCATCTAAGTATTTATAGAGGTCATTACCTCAGAGAAACGACATTAGCATCCCTTTCCATAGTCTAAGTTACTTGGTTTGAGTTTAACCAAATGTGTTGCTGCTGTCATTATTGACTGACTACTTGTTGTATTGGTGCATGCAGGAATGACAGACGCATTTGCTCCATAAGTATTGCTGATGCCGGATCCATTGGAAGGAGTCTCAAGAGATGATGAATTCATCATGACGAAGAAGAGAAATGAAGCGGGTGGGAAGATTTTGATTTGCTTGATTTTTTAGATCTAGATCTAGATCTAGATAGTGAGTATTCCCAGGGGTAGCTCTGATACCATATTAGGGACCAATAGCGAGATATTTATGAAAGTATTCATTGTATTGATGATGATATGAAAACGAGAATTACATGTATATTTATACTAGTTATTGAATATACTAACATAAGGAAAGGCCCTTTATTAACTATAGATAGTAAGGACTGAGACCAAAAAACGACAACCCATTACTTATGGGCTAACACCTATTCCCAGGGGCGGAACTATAGTTTTTGAAATTTGGGTTCTCAGGACGGAGCCAGCTTTAGAAATTTGGACGGACCATATTAAAATATTAGAGGGACCACATTATAAAATATATATTGTACTATATGTATTTCTATAGATTTTTTTTAAAAAATTTGGGGGTCAAGCCCACCCAACACAACACCCAGCTGCCGAATAGGCTATTCCATCGACCATAATGCATGGCTTCATAACCGACCCTTCTTAATTATCCAACCATCTGATCGAAGAGATGAAAAGTAAAAAGATAGAAAAAATAGTTAATGAGTCTGAAATACAAAGAAAATAAATTAGCTAAACCTAGGTTACAAAGAGACAAACAAATGTCATTTTTATTGTCAAGTTTGGACCAAGCCATATCGCGTCTACACCACTGCACTCAACCAGTCTTACATACATTATAATCACAATTACCATAAAGAATCTAAAGAGCACTAAATTAAGCAAACACAAATTAAGGAGACGTATGAAATCCAAACAAAGGGTACCGTCTCTAAATATGTACAACATATGAAACCATCGTCCATATATAAGGGTCATCAACTAGCTAGTTAGCTAGGTAGATAGCTAGCTTTCAAGTTTTCTTTTAAGACACAATCAGTATCATGACTATTACTTAATTTTCTCCACTTCAACAAGATGGTATGACATTGTCAGTCGCTATCAAATTGACATTCCTGCATTCAGCTTTAGCTTTGGAACCATCTTGCCGTACCAAATTGATATTGTGCAGCATAATTCCTTCACACGGGTGTGTATCGCTGCAGTTAAACTTAATCGCCACTTTTGAATGACTCGTTCCTCTGATGTTGTTGTACTTAATGTTACTTACTTGAACAGCTGATTTCTGCAACAAATAATTAATCACCCATTAATCCCATTTTCCGACTATATATATATATATATATTGTTAATAATATGATTCTACTAGTATGATATATTTACTTGTTGTTTGCATGGTGTAGTCTGATCACAATAATTTTGGTTGATGATAATTGGGTTCTTGACATTTCGCATCTCTACGTTCTGAAAGTTGATGTTCTTAGCATACCCATATCCTCCTTGCCATGTCTTGATTCTAACTCCATACATTGTTCCTGTAAGTACCGCTCTGTTCACAAATATGTTTGACACTTCTGCCTCTGAGTTATCTTCTCCTAAGCTTCCAATACTGAAAATCCAAATCCCATATATAAAAGATGTTGATTTGCTAATAATAATTAACCTAGTAGCAAGATTAGAAAGAATTTAACCAGTAGTAGTAGTAAAAATGAATGAATATTGTTCACTCAACCTTATGCCATGCCCTGGTCCACAGATTGTATCTGTGATAATAATGTTATGGGAACCAGTCACAATCGACACGCAGTCATCTCCTACAAGAAAAGATCGACTTAATTAAAACTTAATTAGAACTCAAAAGTTAGTATACCCAACTTAATTTTCTGATGTAAGTAATTGTGACATCATTTAAATTGAACGATAGGTACTGTTGCCCAATTAAATGTCATTACTAATTACGCCATTTTTAGGTTATGGTGGTAGTACCTGCATGAATTTGAGATCCATGGAGTCTGACGTGACTTGAACCGGTGATATGTATTCCATCGGTGTTTGGACTGTATTCCGGTGATGAAATGTGTATATTATTAGCTCTAACGTTATTGCATTTCTCAATCACCATGTGCATCTGTTGTGCATTTGCTATTGTTATGTCTTCTATTCTTAGGTTTGTTATCCCGTAGAACATCACAGCCTGTAATCAGCAGAGTAATATGAATCATTTATATGTAATAATAGATCAACAAAAGAGTACTTTAATGGTAATTAACATAAAATTGACTTACTGTTGGTGCATGAAGACAGGGCTGCATAGAAGAAAGACCAAAAAAATAAGGAGAGGATTTAGGATTGTTGGGTATTTTTATAACAGAGAGGAAAAAATTGTTTTCTTTTAATTGTTATTGTTCAACATAATGTACAATTTAATTTTTTAATATTAATTTTGTATAACAGAATGTAAGAACTTAAATTTGTTTTTTCCCTAATAGTTAGGTACCTACCATTGATTTGTTGAGTTTGCAGGAATTCTCCCACCATATTTTCCCATTTCCATCGAATGTTCCACCACCAAGGACTGTAAAATTATCTACATCTTCAAAAGAGATCCAATGTCTTCTATCATTGGTGTATTCTGACATGTTATTGGAAGCTTGAATGGTTCCATAGAGCTACATATCATATTAAAAAACACTTTATCAGTATGGGTCATAATCATTGATCCATAAATTGCACGTACGTATCCTGTGATGAATTTATATCATTAGTTATTTCACTTACTTTGATCGTAGTTGTGGATTTACAAGGTCCTAGTAGCTTGAGTTGTTTGATTTTAAAAGTATAGTACCAAACTGGCACCTCTAGAACTCCATCTTCAGTATCACAAGCCTTCTCCCACGCTTTCTTAAATGCCTATTCATAAACCAAATGATGATACTAGCTGGTTTCTCATGTATGTATATAGCAATCATTATATGACTAAAGTTCATTTATTATTAGTTAGAGACATATAATTCCATACCTCTGTATCATCATCTATTTCAAAATCCAAATAGTCTACTACACTGATTACGGACTCATGTGTAGAGACTGGATGTCTCTTCCCATTGTTGGTATGGTTATGGTGATGATGATCGTGATGATGATGGATGATGATCATGATGATGATCGTGATGGTGGTGATGATGGTGATGGTGGTGATGGTGTCTCTTAGCTTCTGATGAAGGGAATGCATAGAAGAGAGTGCAGCCAATCAGCAGCATGAATATTATCACTTGATAATTCGCCATAAATTTACACCTTATTCCTTCCCTCTCTTTCTTGTTTCTTCTACCTCTGCCTCTATTCTTGTTTCTTCTGGCTCCGCTTCTTACTCAGTTTATTAGTTGATGAGTACAATACTGGAGAGGATAATATATATATACCCGATCAATTTGGACAGGTGTGATATGTTGGGTGAGAATTAAATGTTTGACTTGTGCAACATAGATTCTGTTATAGAAGCAAGGAAGAAAAAAAAATATAGATAATTTCGGTCAATAAGAAAGAATAAAATATGTCATAAATCTCATTACTGTGTAAGGAAGTTTGGCTACATTATATGTGAATTATGTATACAGTTTTGAGGGAATCATTGAATTTGAAATATGAATTCAAATGAATTATTTTCTTCATAAAATAAGAGTTTTTCAAATTATGTGGTCAATATACATTACTTCTCTTATTTTAATTAACATTTTGTGTTCTTATTAGGAAATATTATAGTCAAATTACCTTATTGTGCGGGTTATTTGTCTATTATTTTTTTCTTGTGTAGTTATACGTTTTACACGTGTTTTCAGTTTTCTTAAAAAGGCAAAAGACAAATATACCCTTCCATTCAAAATGTAATTTTTTTTAATGTTTTTTCGAATTAAGAAAATTAAAAATAATCCAAATTACTCCCAATCCTCATAATAAAAAAAAATTAATGTTTTTTTTAAACAAGCTACTACTTTTCATTCAAACATTTAGAAAGTACAAATTAACTTTAGAAGAAACCAACCAAACCACCATACCTAGTATACATAACAAATTTAACATTTAGTGCAAGAACTAGCTGAAGAGAGGGGGACATAGGCAAATCATCCAGCGTGAGGGGGGTTACAGCAGGAGGAGAGGGGAGAAGGGGAGCAGGCGCCTCCGAGATATTGCCCAACTTACTAGTTGGAGGGGGGATGGATGTGATGATTGGGGGGTGGTGAGGAGAGGTGGGGAGGAAGATAGAGGGGTAGCTAGGGAAGAGGGAGGAGGGGTAGAGGAGGGGGGAGGGGGGCCGCAGGAGCAGTGGCCTTATCAAATATAGAGAAGGAGTTGACAAGTTGTAGCGAAAGATCCTCTGTTGCGGGGATCGAGCTCACTTGTAGAGCCTCTCCCCCCCCCCCCTCCTTCACCATCTCCATTGTCTACGGTAGGAGCAACCCTACGATTAGATCCTACCTCTGGGAAGATATTTACAACTTTAGCCACAGTCCCGTTGGACCTTGGGTTGTGGCTGGAGATTTTAACAACATCCTCTACGCTGAGGATAGATTGAGCTCCCGCTCACCAACTCCAGGAGATTACAGTGAGTACAAACTATGTCTCTGTGACGAATCTTCAAGACCTCAGATACTATGGTCGCTTTTATAATTGGTGGAATAACCAGTATGACCACAATAGGGTTCTCGGGAAAATTGACCGAGTACTTGTTAATGAGGAATGGATCCTGGCCTACCCCACCAGCATTGCATCTTCCCCCCTAGTGTCAGATCACAGCCCCATGACTATCACTCTCCCCCTCCAAACCCTCACAAAAAGAGCTTCAAATTCCTAAATTTTTGGACAAATGACCCCTCCTTTCTCCCCCTAGTGCGTGAAGCTTGGATTCTCCCATCACAGGGGAGTCATCTTTACACAATAGTCCACAGACTCAAGCTTCTGAAATCCAGCTTATTCTCGTTGCACAAATCCGAATTTGGCTCCCTTGGAAATAAAAGCCAAACTATCAGAGACGAGCTTAGTGACATTCAAATGAGGATGGATGGAAACCCTTGGAACCCGACCCTTATTTCTAGAGAGAAATTCTTAAGACACAAGCTCCTCACTAGGGACTACCATGAGCTCCTATTTTTGCGCCAGCTGTCAAAAATGCGATGGCTTAAGTTCGCAGATTCTAACACCTCCTACTTCCATCGAGCAGTCAAAGCGAGACGAAATAAAAACTCAATAGCTTTCCTAACCAACGACCTTGGGGAGGACCTCAGAGCTCCGCCGGACATAGAGGCTTGCCTCGTTACCCACTTCCAGTGCACCCTTGGGTCTAAATTCCCTCTCCCATGCACTCTTGAGGATTTCAACCTGGAAAATGCAAGAACTTTAGACCAATCCAACTGGGGGCCCTTAATCCGACCAGTGGACAATAAGTGAAATACCCCAATTATTAATTAATTTAATAAGGAATCAATTAATAAAAGTAATTAATGAGAGGTTAAGGGATTAAATATCCTTAAATAAGTAAAAGGGAATAATATAATATTTAAATAAACCCTAAGAAGTCGTTAGAAAACATTAACGAAGCCTAAAATGACCTTGAGGAGGGTTCAGAAAAGAAATATAAATAAAAATGAAAGTAGTCATTTTTACATTAAAAACGTGCCACAAATATTTTCAGAGTGAAGATGAGGTCTTAGATACCATATGAGGATATTTGGAATAATTTTTGAGGCATTGGAAATTGGCTGAGAAATCGGAATAAAAGACGTCGTGTTTTCGCCTAAAATGGCGAAACGCAAGCCAATTAGAAATTAAATGCTAATTAATAAAATTTATAAATAGCAATAATAATTATATTTAAAATTATAAATTAGAAGGCATAGAAAGGTCCGTCTTGTTAAACGGGAAAACGTGTCATAAACGGCACGAAAAACAGACAAGAAACAAACCAAAAACGACATGATTTGCGTAACGTTTTATAAAGCAAAAAAAAAAATATACAGGTGGGCCGACCCGCCCAAGGTGACAGGGCCGGCCCAGTCATTCTCCATCCCTCTCGGTAATACAACAATCAAACAACAATTTTCAGCCCACTCTCTATTACAGTCTATTCTCTTCATTCTCTCGACTCACGGTAACATTCGCAAACCCTAACTGGTAATCTCCCTCTCATCTCTTCTGAATTCGCCGCCCTCCCTTCTACTACATTCACTCCCGATATTTGCAACCCTAAGAACTCAGCGCACCTGTACTCCTTCTTCCTTTCGATTTCCGTCATGGTAGAAAAGGAACACGACTCTGTGCCCTTCTTCTTCTTCTATCGTCTTCGAAAACACCGAACGGGGAACACTGGGTTCCGATTCATAAAGGAACAGAGAACAAGATTTAACTACTGTTCTTGAAGAAAGGTGGTATCTAGCCAGATCGAAAAACGGTTCTGAGTAACCAGAAATCGAAGAGAAAACGGGGTTTCTGCTTTTGTACAAACCGAAGGTGAAGAGCCAAACGAGGTCCTGTTTCCGAAGACCTGCTGAAGTGAGCCCGATTCAACCTGAAATGTGGAAAAAAAAAGAAACAAAATAAGAGATGCGCCTTGGTTGCCCCAAACTGAGAGTGCCGAAAACTTGAGGGGTCAAAACGAACTTCTGGAGAGATTGTTAGAGGCGTCTCAAGGAGCATCGGATTTAGCTCGATTCATACTCCACGGTCCTATATTCCCGGTGCACGGTATGTTATTTATGTGGCTTGATTGTCTCTGAGGATTTCCTCAGTTCAGACATTGTGTGAAAATCTGTGATAGGATTGCATGTCTGCTGTGTGAATTATATGCCTGAGTTGTGTATTAATGCTGCTCTGATACCACTTTTGTAACACCCCTACTCTATTCGGCTCCTAATCGTCTTACTTAACATTGTAATCGCAGCGGTAATCTAAACAATTGAACTACTGGTGTCACGTTCTCACTCGCCCATACGAGTAATAACGTGCTTACTGATATATATATAAGTACGAAACAATTTCCCACAGTGACAACAAGAGATAGATCTAACCTTCCCAAACCGATATAAAATACATTCACAGTGAGCATTCTAAGTATCCAATCCTATACACGTTTCTAAGCTCGTATCAAATGCAACAGTGCATATTTAAACAACTGTAACTAAACTACCCAGCGCGTCCCGCTCTTTGTTGACACCGGAAGCTGCATACCTGCAGAAATGGTTGTTGTGGTATGGAATCAGCCCCTGCTGAGTATGTTACTACATAACTGTCATGCCCCCTCGGACCCTCAGTTATTTGGTCGAGAGCATGCAATTCATTTTCATGCAAGTAGTTTAATGTTAAAACTGTAAAGCAACAATATATATTGCAGTAAACTCAAATAACAAACAAGCCCCGGCTTCACACATCGCATCGTAATAAACCACTAAAAGCGTTAAAAGTTAGTGTTATGGTTGAATTTGAAGTTTAAGTCTTCTGCGATTTAAGACTTCTGTCTTCTGTCGAACACATCCGAATATGGGGCTAGGTTCGGTCAATTGTGTGACCGACATTGGGAATTAAATTTAATTAGGGTTATGATAATTTTAGTTTTCTGAGTGAAATCGGTAAATCAGGGTTTGTAATCAATTATGAAGTTGAACTCGAATTGGGTAAAACCGAATTTAGGATTATTAAAATTGAATTTGAGTTCCAGGAAGTGAAAATTAGGGCTGTTTTACAAATCAGGGTTCCGAAAATTTGAGTGAATTAGGGATGTTTTGAATCTGGAAAATTGTGGTTCAAAGTATAACTTGGAAATAGGGTTAAAATAAGATTAGGTCAACAAAGTCAATGGAGTTAGACCTTAGCAACCAAACTAATTGGGCCTGAATAAATCAAATAACAGAAGTATTTGGGTTAAAAAAAGAGATAGAGAATGGTCCACTAACATAACGATAAACCAAGTTGGATACAAGAAGGAAATAGAATTGGTTTGGGTTTAAATGTTAGTAAATTGGATTTCTAGTCAATTGATTGGATTTTATAATGGGTTTACACCCAAGACACTAGTGAATGGTATTACCAATAATGAAGTGGGCCACTTGGTTGATAAATAAAAGTAGTGGGGAAAGGAATTATATTAAGTTCCGTTTGGTAATTAATATAAGTTAGCATAGCCTTCAAATAATATATGAGTATATTATAAGGTATTAAATTATATACCAAAGTTGAAATTGTTATAAATTAACATTAGTAATTATATGGTGTAAACCATATTAAATAACATTAGATAAGATCTAAGTGTTAATATGTGAGGATGCTACAAACTTATGGGAGTATTACATATGTGTATAAATAAGTATATACATAGATAAAAGGGGCCGATGTAATGCCCGCACCACACACACCGGAGGTGTTGTTGATCCAGTATGCTGCTAGACTCCCGTATGGAGGGCAGTGGATATAAACTAAAAAGTGAAAATTGCCTGATGACGGAAGATACCGTTACCTCGAAGAGGATGGAGGAAATATGAGTTGAATCAAGGACTACACAATGAAGATGAATGATTAGCGGAAACCACTAAGTTATGGGTATCCAATTGTAACCTTAGGAGAAAGTATTAGAACCAACTAGGAATAAATTAAATAACAAGACCAACAATCATCTAGCTATCAGAATAAGTACTGAGCCTGAATATCGTATGACATAGGCCTACGGAAGGATACCCTTAGTACCACCTAAAATGGGTAAACTAACCATATAGTAGTTGGGCAGACTGCTTGCGGAGCGAGTGGGCCCATATTGCTTAGGTTGACGTACCTAGCGGGTTTGGGGAAAAAATGATATGTTTACACCTCCCGATCAAACCGTTATGAATATACACACACCTAACCGAGACAGGCGGTATAGCCTGAGGGGCTAAAGCCCGACCCTAAAAAAAAGAAAAAGAAAGAAGAGGTAACGAAATATGTAGCACATTAGTGCACGAATAATTCCACTGGAATGGAACATCTTGAACTTATTAGATTACGTGGGCGTAATCATTTTTAAGGGGGATAGAGCGATTTCGCAACCTAAAATATACGTACGTAGGAGTACATAGCGCATGGTACACATGCTGCAAACTATTATTGTAATAGTACAAGTATTATGACTGTGTTATATTACTTGAGGTAATATTGTGATGTATTATGTGTATGAATATATATATATATATTTTAGTTCGCATTGTCGTGACGAATAGGAAAGGGAGAACAGATAGAGTGTTCTTATTCTATTTTCGATTATTTATGCAAACGTTGCGAACATTAAACACATAACGCCTAACTTGTTAGCTCGGTTGAGAGTTCAAGTAGGTCTACCTGGTAGCTTCGGTGGGAGATGGCAAATAGAAGGAGTAGAAAGCTCCATACTATATGATTTGTGACTCGGTATGAAACCGATTATTGGAATGCGATGAGTGAGTCGGCATGAGACCGATGTATAACCTAGTGGAGGTAAAACCTCTAGGTATTGTATGAATAATTATAAGTCGAGTGAACTTGGTACATGGTTAGGATACATGATCCTATATGCCGGTGATTAGTAGTAACTACACTAGTTGACTGTGTATCTATAGAACACAAGGTGGCAAATATCAAGAGGAAACAAGATTAGAAGTGAATAAACAATTGATTGATTGAAATTGACGTGGGAAGTTGAACTTGATCCTGGTCCGATCAAGGGAAACCGAGCACAAATTGAGGTGAGAGATAGTTCAACACTGACGCTGACCACGTCGGGGTTGAATGATTCTAAAACTTCCTACAAGTGGACACAAATATGAATAGAAATTGGAATTTAGGGCGTCACTCGAAGAGCCGTGGACCGTGGAGTCCTTCGTCATTAGACGGTGTGTCTGCGAGTGACATCACCCAGAGAGCCGTGGACCGTAAAGCCCTTTGTCATTAGACCGGTGTGTCTGTGGGTGACTAAGGAAATAAGGTGATACTGTCGAGGAGCCGTGGACCGCAGTGTCCTTCGTTATTAAACCGGTGTGTCCGCGGGTAGTAGACGTTGGTTGGGTTGGGATCGTCAAGTCCTGGTCTTTAAGACTGCTTCCCTGTGATTTGTCAACGTTAACTATATGTGCACACATACATGTGGAATGATGTGTGAGTATCCTCGCGAGATACTAACATGTAGATAGGGATGCGTGGAGTATCCCTTGCAAACACCTTTGAGTACTTTATGAGTTTTGCACCTTGTCTAGTGTGTGTACCATGAGTTTTGCACCTTGTCTAGTGCTGTGTACCATGAGTTTTGGCATTGTCTAGTGCTGTGTACCGTGAGTTTTGCACCTTGTCTAGTGTGTGTGTACTATGAGTTTTGCACCTTGTTTAGTTTGTTTGTATGAATGTGTCATGATTATTGACTATATGGAATGAGATGGATGCTGTATCAAATGTGATACATAAAGACTAGGTCTGAACGTAGTGGATGTACTCCTAGTGATGATCTGTCTGTGATTACTTAGTGGAACTTGATTCCTTAGGAAAACCGAATGTGAGTAACGACTTCGGGACGAAGCGTTTTTAAGGGGGGTAGATTGAAATACCCCAATTAAATTAATTAATTAATAAGGAATCAATTAAATAAAAGTAATTAATGAGAGGTTAAGGGATTAAATATCCTTAAATAAGTAAAAGGGAATAAAATAATTTAAATAAACCCTAAGAAGTCGTTAGAAAACATAACGAAGCCTAAAATGACCTTGGGAGGGTTCGAAAAGAAATATAAATAAAAATGAAAGTAGTCATTTTACATTAAAAACGTGCCACAAATATTCAGAGTGAAGATGAGGTCTTAGATACCATATGAGGATATTTGGAATAATTTTTGAGGCATTGGAAATTGGCTGAGAAATCGGAATAAAAGACGTCGTGTTTTCGCCTAAAATGGCGAAACGCAAGCCAATTAAAATTAAATGCTAATTAATAAAATTTATAAATAGCAATAATAATTATTATTTAAAATTATAAATTAGAAGGCATAGAAAGGTCCGTCTTGTTAAACGGGAAAACGTGTCATAAACGGCACGAAAAAACAGACAAGAAACAAACCAAAAACGACATGATTTGCGTAACGTTTTATAAAGCAAAAAAAATATACAGGTGGGCCGACCCGCCCAAGGTGACAGGGCCGGCCCAGTCATTCTCCATCCCTCTCGGTAATACAACAATCAAACAACAATTTTCAGCCCACTCTCTATTACAGTCTCTATTCTCTTCATTCTCTCGACTCACGGTAACATTCGCAAACCCTAACTGGTAATCTCCCTCTCATCTCTTCTGAATTCGCCGCCCTCCTTCTACTACATTCACTCCCGATATTTTGCAACCCTAAGAACTCAGCGCACCTGTACTCCTTCTTCCTTTCGATTTCCGTCATGGTAGAACAAGGAACACGACTCTGTGCCCTTCTTCTTCTATCGTCTTCGAAAACACCGAACGGGGAACACTGGGTTCCGATTCATAAAGGAACAGAGAACAAGATTTTACTACTGTTCTTGAAGAAAGGTGGTATCTAGCCAGATCGAAAACGGTTCTGAGTAACAAGAAATCGAAGAGAAAAACGGGTGTTCTGCTTTTGTACAAACCGAAGGTGAAGAGCCAAACGAGGTCCTGTTTCCGAAGACCTGCTGAAGTGAGCCCGATTCAACCTGAAATGTGGAAAAAAAAAGAAACAAAATAAGAGTTGCCTTGGTTGCCCCAAACTGAGAGTGCCGAAAACTTGAGGGGTCAAAACGAACTTCTGGAGAGATTGTTAGAGGCGTCTCAAGGAGCATCGGATTTAGCTCGATTCATACTCCACGGTCCTATATTCCCGGTGCACGGTATGTTATTTATGTGGCTTGATTGTCTCTGAGGATTTCCTCAGTTCAGACATTGTGTGAAAATCTGTGATAGGATTGCATGTCTGCTTGTGTGAATTAATATGCCTGAGTTGTGTATTAATGCTTTATTATTACTTTTGTACGATAACAGTACCGTTCGTATATGAGCATATTATAAAACGAACTAGCGGCAATGATGCTATCTTATATGTGTAACATAAGGAACGTAAGTAAAACGTTGTAGCACCATGACAATAAGATATATATATTACCTGAGACTTATATACGGAGCATTGGCCTCTTTAACGCCGCTCTCGTATCTAACACTGGATCCCGAGTCGACATACTCAGGATTGGACTAACGACCTTAGTCTGTTGTGTTAGGAAAAATAATAAAACGATGCGATGGTATAGATAAGTTTATCAAGAGGATATCTTGCTGTGAACTGTGATCCATTAACGATACTAGGATACCGTGTGGTAACCGTAAGTATCAGGATAAATTTCCAACGAACTACAGATTGTTCGTAGGTCGGAGACTCTACCGCTGGAGTGGCTACTGCCGTGGGTGACCCGCCATAAGAGATGGGTAACTTAGAGACACGTCGTTCTAACGAGGCGTTGTCAATAGACATGACTGAACAATTACGAACGACTATATTAACTCGTACATTAGGCGAACATTATTTGGGCTTGCATGCCAAGACGAGAGTTTATACTCGTTTATAATTCTCGTTGTTTCGCCTTGTTGTTCATTGGTTGTGCTTTGTGGTTATGTGTGGTATGTTGGTGGATTGTTTGAACGAGCCATTGTGCTCATATTGTGTGTGTGAACTGGTTGTGTCGAGTTGCTGTACTCGTGTGTGGATTATGGTGGATTGTTTGGTCGGGTGAGTCACCGAACTCAATTATGAACTATTAAGTGTTGTTGGAATGGAGTCTCTGTACTCATATAAGCGTCGTAACGCTTTTAGTGGTTTATTACGATGCGATGTGTGAAGCCGGGGGCTTGTTTGTTATTGAGTTTACTGCAATATATATTGTTGCTTTACAGTTTTAACATTAAACTACTTGCATGAAAATGAATTGCATGCTCTCGACCAATAACTGAGGGTCCGAGGGGGCATGACAGTTATGTAGTAACATACTCAGCAGGGGCTGATTCCATACCACAAACAACCATTTCTGCAGGTATGCAGCTTCCGGTGTCACACAAGAGCGGGACGCGCTGGGTAGTTTAGTTACAGTGTTTAAATATGCACTGTTGCATTTTGATACGAGCTTAGAAACGTGTATAGGATTGGGATACTTAGAATGCTCACTGTGAATGTATTTTATATCGGTTTGGGAAGGTTAGATCTATCTCTTGTTGTCACTGTGGGAAATTGTTTCGTACTTTATATATATCAGTAAGCACGTTATTACTCGTATGGGCGAGTGAGAACGGTGACACCAGTAGTTCAATTGTTAGATTACCGCTGCGATTACAATGTTAAGTAAGACGATTAGGAGCCGAATAGAGTAGGGGTGTTACAATAAGGACATTAAGGAAGCACTTCTCTCTATTGAAGGTGATAAAGCCCATGATCCGGACGGGTACATTGACAAATTCTTCAAAGCAGCGTGGGATATCGTTGGTGAAGATATCTGCCTGACGATCAAAGGATTCTTTCATGGAGGCAGACTTCTTAGGGAGGTCAACACCACCCTAATCACCCTTATCTCCAAATCAGATGCAGCCTCTACCCCTAGGGACTTCAGGCCCATCTCATGTTGTAATACTTTATACAAATTTATCAGCAAAATCCTTGCAACCAAACTGAAGATACCCTGCCCTTGTTGGTTAGTAAAAAACCAATAAGCGTTCATCAGAGTCCCACTCTATTCTTGTCTGATGAAAAACTACCAAAGAGCCCATATCTCCCCCGCAGCATGATGGAAATGGATATAAGTAAAGCTTTTGACACTTGGACTGGGACTTCCTCCAAGACACTCTCTCTTTTATAAACTTCCCTTCGGTGTTTAGTAACTGGATCATGGAATGTGTCACTACAACTTCCTTCTCGATAACATTAATGGCTCCCCTCTGGCTTTTTCAAAGGTGGAGAGGGCTGCGCCAAGGACCCCATCTCCCCATACCTCTTCGTCATGGTCATGGACATGCTCATGGCTTCTTGACCAACTCTCTCTGACCTCAGGTTTTCTCCTCCACTCGTCCTGCAAATTCTCCGGCTCACCCATTTGTTCTTTGCCAATGATGTGCTCTATTCTGTAAAGGAGACCTCACCTCTATATCTCTCATTCTCAGTAAAATCAAATTATTCTCGGAGGCTTCTGGACTCACGCTTAACCCCTCCAAATCATATCGTTTCTTGGAGGAGTTATCCCCCCTTTAGTGGATATACTTCCAGTTAACTGGTTTCAACCATGGTACCTTTCCCTTCCGCTATCTAGGTATTCTTATAACCGCAAGGAAACCTAAAACCATCGATTTTAATCCCCTTATGGATAGCATCCGCAAATCCATCTCCTCTTGGGCTGGCAAATCCCTCTCTTTTGCGGGAAGACTCTCCTTGATCCAGAGCTCACTCTTTGGTATTGTGGGCTTTTGGGCTTCCTGCATCTTCATCCCTAAAACGTGACCAAAAACATCACTAGACTTTTTCGCTCTTTCCTTTGGTCTGGTGATACTAACAATACCTACCCCCAGTGACTTGGGAAACCATTACGGGCCACCAAGCAAGAGGGTGCCCTCGGGCTCAAAGACATCAAAAAATGGAACATGCTTCATGATAAAAACTATAGCCGCTATTACCAATGACCCTAAGCGGTTGTGGGTCCAATGGATTCATAGCCTATACCTGACTACCCAAGATGTCTGGACAATTGTCGCCAAGGGGAATGATCCTTGGTCCTGGAAATCCATTATCCATGCTAGAAACTGGTGGATCAACCAATGTGGATCCACCGAAGATGCCACTTCTTTGCTCCTAGCTCACCCTCCCAACCTTCGGGTTAGTATGCTATAAGGATGTTTCTCACCATCTAGGCCCTTATATGGCACAAAATTTGTTAGAAACCCTGGTCACCCCCAAAAGCGAAATTGATTTATGGATCATTCTTAGAGGTCGATTAAAAACCTGTGATAGGCTCCAATCCTGGGGCATATGTCTTGCTAACCGATGCTGGCTCTGTGAGAATGCCAAAAGACCTAGCCACCATCTTTTCTTTCAATGCAGGTTCTCTAACAGGGTGTGGTGGTCTATTTGTGATGGCTGAAGATTCCTACCAACAAGACTAGTCTCTACAGCTGTGCTCATTGGATATCTCGCTATTGCAAAGGAACCGCCCAATTGACTTGGTGAAGCAAGCTGCCATAGCCATGTTGTCTACCACATATGGATAAAACGATGCAAGAGAGCGCATGGCCAACAAAGCCAGAGACCATGCACTTGTCGTCTCCGACATCAAAGCTGCCATTAAAGCGTTCATCTGGACTAAGATGGGCCGACTCAGCAAAGACCTCCAATGGCTGGACAATGTCTTGCTCATAGTGTCTATTCTCCCTTGAATGCCCCTTTTACTGGCTCTCCGCCACTTGTGTATATGCTAGGGAATTTTTGTATATGTTCAGCCAGACTTTTTTTGTACCTTTTTGATATCCGATATAGCCCTCTGTATCACTTTATAAAAAAAAACCCATATTCATATATATGTCATTACCTTTATTAAAAACAAATTTAACATTTAATCCTCACTTAATGCTGCACCACTGTAGACACCAAAAATTCTCACCCCTAACAAAAAAAATGAGACAAATGAATAAAATAAGAGGGTCGTCACCTTTCCGTTGAAACTTATTCATGTACATACAAAGCGAAACCGTCATTTTATGACAAATTTTTAAAAAATCATTTTCAAAGCATTTGTTTTCAAACACGTCCTTGTTCGTTACTTACTTATTTACCATTTCATTTCGATTTACTTCGTGATAAAAGATTGTTTTATTCGCTAATTCATTCGCCTGTTCATTTTATTTTGGTTACTAGTTTATTGTATCTTCATTTGTTTCATTGATATTTTACTTGTAATTTCTTCATTAGTACTTGTTTTATTTTCGTCTTTATCGTTATTATTTTAGAATCATTTTCATCCTTTTATGTACATTTTCACTATTATATTTTATACTAGCATGTTCGTTCGTCGTTAATTCGACTAAATTCCCTCTCATCACATTTTATTCGATACTTCTTCTTTCCATCTTAATTTGCTATCGTACATATTTGATTTAATTCCATTTTAGGACATTCACCTGATTTTTATTTCCATCATACTAGTATTATGCCATGTATTAGTTGTATCGTATTTCGTTATTTTATGTTTGTATTTATTATATACACTCCTTTATTCCATGACCCTCAATAAGAATCCAGCCTTTTTTTAGGTATACTCTTTTGTCTTACCGATATTTCGTTTCAAACAATATCGTTTTAAAAGAATTTACCCAATTTGAATTAGAAGTACAACTGGTTAGTGTGATTACAAAAAACATTAGAGATCCTCGGTTCGAATCCTGGTGTACATTGCTTATGGATCACTGCTCCCATTTTTTCTCTTACCTCGGTCAATCAGACCTTGACCTCGGCTGGCCCGTCCTTACAAAGCCCATAGGCTACCCTGTTCGGTTCTCCAATCAGAAAGCCCAAGAGCAAAAGAAAAAAACCCTAGCTAGTTTTAACCTGCCGTCACTGTCTACCCATCCTTCTATTTTTTAACAAGATGAAAAAACCTCACAATAAATGAAGGAGAAACCAGCCGACATACAGGAGGTCATGTTCTCCTCCTATCGTTCTTCCATTCTCTTATTCCAAAACACGATTGGAAACCTGGAGGTCGAGACGTCGAGTAGTGGAAAACCCAGAAGAATAAAAAGACCTTCATCTCTGAGAGCTCCTCGCCATCATCCATTTTGCTCTCACATTCATTTCGTCCAGACACAGAAGCAAGGCGAGAACACAAAACATTCAAAACTCTTCAAAATCGGGTGCATCTCTACAGGGGTGGGGTTGATTCCAGCTTTATTTCTCCTCTGATCATCAACAGGGTAAGTGGTTTACATTTCCTTCTTCTCATGTGCTTTTTTTTCTTAAAAGGAAAAATGGATTTCACTTGCTCTCTACTGCTCATCCTCACTTTCCCGTTGTTTATCTGCCGATGAAACCCAATGAAGAGGGGGATGGCTATTTTCGAATGTATGGCTTCGTCGGGTCAACCGATGCTAGTGCAATGTGCACCGTACTCTTATAATCATCTCACTTTTCTGTTCTTCGGCGCCCAATTTGGTTAGCGTTATCTTTCTCCATCCTTTCACGGAGTTATACGCGTATGCTCACAAATACCGAACTCATTGGGGTTTAGGGTTTGGGAAGATTTGCTTGAGGTTGATTACAGATTCGGGACTCTTGTTCCCAGAAATCGCCACTATTTTTGCCCATCATTCGGTATTTCGGCCAGATCTTGCTCCTTGTTTGTTCGGAACTCAAGATGTGGAAGTATCTCTTCTCCTCTCCCGATACGTCTATGATTGATCACTCTTTTCGCTGCTCATATCTGAGGATGGAATATGATTATTGTTGATTCAACGTGTTTGATGAATTGTTCGAGGAAGTCTGGCGTGTTTCTGGTGTCTGTACTTCGCTAGACCCAGCTCGGATTCAGGGTCCTTCTGAATGCCGAATGAAAACCCTACTTCAAAAAGGGTTTGTGGTCGATCTTCAATCTCCCTTATCTCTTCCATATGCGCTGCATGTCTTCATCCTTTTCATGTTGAACCGTTTCTTTTCTCTCTTTTGGGAATTAACCGTTGAAACAGGGGTCTAACATCATATCTTTCTTTTGTCACAGGTGACTATTGAATCTGGTTTAGTGCCCACCATTTCCTTTATTTCCTATGCACAATTGTTTTCATCTGTATATCTATATGTACTTGCCACTATTAACACTTGATTAAGCCTCTGAACTTGTATTTTGGCAAAGGTATCGTATGAACCGGGATTTAGACCGAGATTGACACGGGCTATCAGAAGAGAGGTTGGGGCTTCACGAGTGCACGGCAATGGATTTAGGGCTTGGTATTCATTTCTTTCTGATCATTGATTGATATGGCTTTGATTTGAACAAATACGAGTTGTTGAAAACCACTTTGCTGCTACTAGGGCCAAAGTGAGTGAAATGTGCATAATTTTTGTTTAATGATTGGGTTTTGTATATGATTTAGGTCTGCTCATTCAACAAAAAAGGAGCAGTCCATTAGTTTGTTGTCTTTAGTTTTGATAAATAAGAGTGTTATCATTTAAATTTGTCTACCCCATCTTTTGCTAGAAGGAGAGATTGTACTATGATAGAAATCTTGTAATTACACTAAGTTAGAGGTGGATTTTGTTTTCTATATTTTTGCTAGTCATGGTTGTTAACCGAAGATTAGGTTAGACTGAATCCGAGTGACTTGGGATCCGCTTTTAGCTCTATTCCTTCTGTCCAATATTTTTTGAAAGGAACCATTGGTGTACTTTAGATTTCGGAGAAACAAATGTATACACCCATGATTTTAAGATTTGAATTTCATATTATATTCGTCGATATACCATCTTTGGTTCTATTTCATTGCTATTTGCCTCTGCCATATGTTTCATATTGTTTAGCTTAGCTTGGCAATTGTTGGGCCCAACCCAATATAGAGGCCCAAAGACATAGGAAGCCCTAGTTAGCCCATAGGTCACCCCTTTGTAGAAAAGATTTAGGTTTGGGTGTCCTCGATGCATACGGGTCCTAGACACGGTCCATGTGAGGAATATCCATTTTCCTTAAAACTTTCCAAATCATCCCCTAATTTCAGAATAAAATGTACAATCAACAAAAATCCAATTCAAAATCCAAAATTCAAACTCTACTCATCCATAATTTGAGCCCACAAGTTTCGGTCCAAATTTGAGGCTCCAAATCAGCCCAATTTTTTAAACCCATTTTTGGCCCACATGCCAAGCCTATTTTGGGCCCACTTGCCAAGCCCATTCATGGCCCAACAATCTGGTCTAAAAGGAAAAGTCCACATTGGTCCAAAAAAATCAATTCAATTTGAGGCCCAAAAATCATTCCAAATTAAATTCCAAAACAACCCAATTCAAAGCCCAAGCCCAACTCCAATCCAAATTCTAATTTCAGTCCAATTCAAAATCAATTCATTCAAAAATTCATCTCAAAATCAATTCATTCAAAAATTCATCTCAATCCAAATTCATTCAAAAATTCATCTCAACTTCAATTCAAAAATTCAGTCCAATTCAATTAGGCCAAATTCAACTCAATTCAGTCCAATTCAATTAAATTCAATTCGGCCTAAATCAATTCAATTTATTCCAATTCAAATCCAAATACAAATTCAATTTCAAATCTGGCCCAAAACAACAATCCAGCCCAAACCCTAATTGGCCCAAATCAAAAGGCCACCTCAAGGCCCAATTCAAATCACACCTCAAATCACACTTTAGCCCAAATCAAGGCCACTCCAAGGCCCAATTCAAAAACCCATTTCAGCCCAAAATCAAAAGTCCAGATTAGCTAAAACCAAACTCCAAAGCCCACTTCATCCCAACTCAAAAAAGCCAAACAAGGCCCAATTCGGCCCAATCTTTGACCAAGTTTAGTTTGCCCGGTCCAACCTTGATTGACCCTACTTTGACCAACCTAACTTTGACCCGATCTAACTTTGACCTTGCCCGTTTTCCAACCCCAACCCAAATTCAATTCGAACCCAATTCATTCAGCCCAATTCAATTCGAACCCAATTCATTCAGCCCAATTCAATTCAAACCCAATTCATTCAGCCCAAACTCAATTAAACTCTAATTCAATTTCACTACAAATTCCAATTCAAGCCCAATCCAAATTCAATTCATTTTCAATTTCAATAAATCCAATTTCCAAACCCAACTTTAATTCAATCCCAATTCAACTTCAGTTAAATTTCAATTCAATTCAAACTCCAATTCAATCTCAATTCTTAATTCAATTTGGTCCAATCTCAATTTCAATCCAATTCAAAATTCATTTCATTCCCAATTTCATTTCAAAACTTCATTCAATCCCAAATTCAATTCAAAACTTCATTCAATTCCAACTCAATAAGAAAATTCATTCGCTTCGAAACTTCATTTCAAATTCCCAATTCAATTCAAAAATTCATTTCAATCCCAAATAATTCCAAACCTCATAAACTTTGAAGTCTCAAATACCCCAAACTTCAAATATCTTATAGACTCGAATCATCCCTCAAAATCCAATTACCCCCGCACATTCGAATGTCTCACAGACCCGAGCGTCTCACAGACTTTGTTATTCCAATGATTCGAATGTCTCACAGACCTGAGCATCTCACAGACCCGAGCGTCTCACAGATCCGAGCGTCTCATAGACTTCGACATCTCAAGGTTTCAAACGTCTCACAGACTAACATCCCAAACCCGAAACTTCTCGAAATTTTGAACCCTTCTAAATCTCAAACACCTCAAATATCTTCAAACTCCACAAACATCTAACTTCCAAAACCCAAAAACCCTGAACTACGTAAGGTCTGATCTCAACATGGAGTTGAGTACGTAGGCAGCCCACATAGGGTGCGACCCCATTCCAATAAAAAAAAACCTTTTCCCATTCTAAGGTGTTCTTCGTACCTGTCAAAATACTCAAATCTTCTTCGCCTCCTGCAAACTTCAAACCATCGGACTCCCAATCTTAATCATTTCCTCAACATCAGAATCTTTCCAATCCTTCATTCTATACTCATTCGAATTCTTCAATACTTTCATCTGGCGCTAGCTTGGCAGAAAAGCTCGCCTCATCCACTCTCTTTATCTATTCCCGTTTTAATCCTATTCTTGGCTTTTAAATGAATCTCTTTAATCAGGTTTTGAAAGAAGGCAATCCTGACAATCGGAGACCGAGGTTTCCTCGGGCACCAATCCGAAGTCGTGGTTGTTGCCACTTCTGAGGGGTGTAACCCAGTACGAACCCACAATGGAATCTCTGTAAAATGACCAGATAAGTCCTATCCATAGGGAACAATCTCAGAGTCAATTAACGGTTCCTAGAACCCTTCTCCTCCCTTCCTAGTTCCTTAGGTCAAACTAGGTGGCGACTCTAGTCAACTTCCGCCTTTAGGGCATAAGTCCGCGTGGAGCCCATTGAGAGCGGGTGTAGTGCTCACTAGCATTCCTTTATGCTTTCTGGGAAAGACGGACGATTTAGTAGGTATTTGAGGGATGCCAGAATAACGGGTGTTCACCCTCCACAGAATGGCAGTTTCCAGGATCTAAGCTTCTCAGTCAGACCATATTTAGATAGACCCCCCTCATACCGAAAAATCACCCTCCACAGAATGGCGACTCTGCTGGGGAAAAACTTGAGTAAGTTTTTTCCAAACTCAAGGAAGACTGAACTCCATTCAAAATTGTCAGGATTCCCCAATTTCTTTCAAAACCTGCAAGAGATTCATTTGAAAGCCGCTAGGACTACTCTACTCCACACTTAGAGTGTGCACTGAGAGGATAGTTAGGATGAGAGTTCAGAGTTCAAGATCGGCCTTGAGTGCCATATGTGCTTTACCATTGCATGCTTCACTTTTGTTTATTGTTGTGTGTTTACTGTTTATGTTTACTGCTCTCATGCATGACATATTTATGTTTATTTATTACTTTTGTAAATGGGGCCTTCCTAGAAGGAGTCAACCCATGTTGCATCGGGTAGCATAGGACATGCATTCCTCTGTGTCACCCGATTTGTCCACGAGTCACGGGATCCCAACCGGTCCACGGTTGATTCCCCATGAGTTGGGTCCTTCCTAGAAGG
Organism: Limonium bicolor; assembly: GCA_023374045.1. Classification (NCBI taxonomy): domain Eukaryota; kingdom Viridiplantae; phylum Streptophyta; class Magnoliopsida; order Caryophyllales; family Plumbaginaceae; genus Limonium; species Limonium bicolor. The sequence goes on from CM041777.1 coordinate 267,788,996, forward strand.
AGTTAACCCACAAGGTAATACGGTCCAAGACCAACGCCTTGAAGCTCATGATCCAAAAATATCCTCCATTACCCGAGTCTAAGCCAGCATATAGTGAGCCATGAGCCTTCAGTGTCCAGCTGCCTTATCCGGTGTCTAAGATGGGCTTATGGGTAGTCACCCCCTTGTATGTCGTCTGTCTGACCACCCTTTGCCTTACCCTGAAGATTGCATGGGCTCAGTTCTCCATGATTCCTCTGCACCACGGGTGTCTTTAGAGCCCAATGTCGCGCTACAAATTCATAGAGGATCCCGTATTTACGGATACCCATACATGACATAGCGTAGTCAGCGAATAATTTGGACTTTAGACACACCTTATCGTGCAGACGAGGGGAGACCCGTTCCCATGCAATACTTCCCCAAGTTTCCCGAAAAGTGAGTATGTTGTGATAATCCCCGGCCGTGGTTCGTGTGACTGTATCACTTCGGGTATCCTGACCTTTCGAACTTAAGCACTCCGGACTTTCTTGATGACATGCCCCACAAGGCATAACAGAGATAAATCCCGAGAGATGAACAGTGAAGGGATGACGGTTCCCCCGGTGGTATGGAAGCATTGATTGACCTGGAAGGTGATTATCCCAATCATTCACACTCAGCTCCACAAAAAATCAGCCACGATTTTTATTTTCCACTTACATCTATGTGTGACCACGTTTCAAAAATGAGCAAAAATCAGAAAATGAATCATGTCAAGCACTCTAATGAAATATCTTCAAAGCCATCCTAGAATGATTTCAGAAAAATAAGGATTTTTAAAATTGTTATTTCCAAAACAATTTTCAAAACGATTTCAATCAAAGTCTTCCAAAAAATAAACTTTGTCAAACAGTTTGCAAAGAACAGATTCCAAAAATCTACTGATAACAAATGTTTTTCAAACATCACTTCTCACAAATGCTATTTCAAAAAAACTATTTTCAAAAACAGATTTCAAAAATCTACTTGTTACAAACGAATTTCAAACAACATTTTTCACAGATTTTACTTGGAAAACAGTTTTCAAAGTCAGTTTTCTCAAATGTATTTCAAAATAAATGATTTAGTCCCCATGTTGTGACCTGCTATTTTTGAAGTTCAACCCACCTTCAAAAGCAGCGGTCATTACCGTGGAGCGTACTACTTATTTCGTGTTTTCACAAAAGTGGTGGATTTTCACAAAGAATTTGTGCTCGATCATTCACCTCTCCTTTCTCAAAAAAAAAATGCCCCTCATTTTCCTCATCAAAGCAGGTAGAGTGCATGAAGATCAACAACTGCAGTCTAAATCGAAAATCAACGGTGCACCAACCCGAGTCGAGCGACATGAAGACCAACAACGATTGTTCGAGTGCAAAATTTCTGAGAGCCAAAAGAAAACCAACCGGCTTTGTTTGAACACAATACCGCTTCGTTGCAAGAACCCAAAGATGAGCGAGCAGCCGGTCAAGATCCCGAAGACGAACGAGTGGCCAATCAGAAGCCCAAACATGAATGAGCTGCCAGTCAGAAGCTCAAAGACGAAGCAGAAGAATTCGGGAGAAGTTTTTAAGCTCAAACTCCCCATTTAATGACTTTTAGAATTGGTGTATAGGTTTTCCCCTAGCATTCTTTTCTCTCTTGTCCATTTCTGAATAGATTACATGTATAGGTTTACACATTCCCTTTGAATTTATTTAGATCACTGTGTATAGGGTTCCCCACTCCCTATTTTTATTTGCGAATGATCGAGCATCAAAATTTCTATTGAGAAAATCCACCACTTCAAAAACACGTGTTTTCAAAACTGTTTTTCTAAAAAACTTGATTTCTTTTAGCACATACGAATTGCTTCTTCCCATCTTCGGTCATTTCATATTTATTAATCATGCATGAATCACACCCATGTGAGAAAAATTGCATAATCACATGTTGCATTCCCCACATCACACACAAGCATTCATCCCATTTTTTTAAAGCATGCTAACATTCACATTTGTCATATTCTTTTTCTATTATAATGACTGTGTTTGCAGATGAGTAACCGCGTTTGCCCATGAGTGAAAGCATGACCCCCGAAGCGATAGGCAAGAAATACCAGGGATTCAAGCATATTCCCATTCGGCATGCCATGTACATAGAGACTAACACCAACAAAAGAGCATATACCAATAAATCATACATCCAAAAAATCATATACCAAAAAAATCCCAAATAAAAGAAAAGCATACATCCAAAATCCAAAAAAAATCATACATCCAAAAAATCCAAAAAAAGCATACGTTCAAAAATCCCCAAAAAAATGCAGTCAATGTCATATATTATGGGGCCACCATGCGGGAGTTGTCACTCCCTAAAATTCCCAAAACTCGAGGAGCCAATCACCAACCCGACCTCATTGGAGAATTACTTCATCAACAACAATCACCACAACTCGACCGTCTTCAGAGCCAATCGTGACGGGATGAGCTTCATGAACTGTGAGCTGAATTTGACCCAAGCGAGACTAGGTGTAGCCTTACCACTCATGCATTGCATCCAAAAAGAAAAACACAAAAAAACACACACATTTGGTCAAATTCAAAGTCAGCCATCTCCATTCATCATTTTCAGCATTTCATGCATCATATGTACATAGTAGTTCCATATTACCACAACACATTGCATGGTAGATGTACTGCATACACTCATATCGAAACGACATCTTGGGGAAAATCTTGAGAGATTGATTGAACAGCATGCCTAAATCACTAAACTCTCGACCCGTCAATGAACACAAGGGTCTAATCAAAATCAGCACCACAACAAAGTGAGTAATTTGCGAAGAGCGGTATTTTCCTTGGAATTTCAATTGAGTGTATTGGACGATCTACTAAGCGATGAGGGAAGGTAGAAGAGCCAATCGAGGTAAAACCAGAGCGACATGTGCATTCCTTCAGCACGTGGAGAGGCACAATACATAGTAAGATCAATGTTGATAGCGAGTCACGAACTGTGATTCATGCAAAGATCTGAGAATAGTAAGAAAACAATCATCGACTAATGAGAATGAAGAGGCACATAGGAACAAAAAGCTCCAAAAAACCAAAAAACTTTCACTGCCCTGTACATAATCCCTTAGTGAGCCCCGCTGAGCCTTTCACGATAAACCTTTTTCTGTGAACTCCACAACATGCCAACCCACGTACATATATTTACTCGCCCTTGCAATAGAGGATATTGAAGGAGCCGGAGCCATGGTCTCTTCCCCACCATCTTTCACAAAACACAACAAATGAAATGTTTGAGGGAATCAGTGAGTCAATGCAACTCCAAAGTCAAACACCAAAAAAGAACACCGAAAATGTTCAAGAAGATCGATGAGTCAATGGAACTCCAAAGTGAAAGCCAAAATAAAAGCAGAGAATGCTTGAAAAGTTGATGAGCCAAATGCAATTTCAAAACACAAAAATGAAAAAGTTCAAATCGTACGCCAGAAGAGGCAAGAAGGAAAAACCAAACCAAAAGGACCAATGATGTCCCGAAAAACCGAAAGGGGTTATCAAAACCCGTCTAATCATTCCACCCATGGAAAAGGTGAAACATGTCCTCTATTGTACAAAAGCTCCATAATCCTAAACAAATCCTCCAGTCCCTGTGACATACATCATACCCCTCAACCCCGTTATAACCCAATAAAAGACCTTGACTCGTTAGTTGGTGAGCGTTAACTGAAAGTATCGGATCTGAAACATGAATCATAAGTTTCGTGCTTGTTATCAACATGTCCCACCTCACAATACAGGGACTATGAGCGAATGAGTGCGACCTTACTTCACAAGGTCTTTCGAGTGCGAGTGACTCTTTAATCGAAGCACCAAATCATAAACAGCTTACCCCATTGCAAGTGAGGAATTTGTAAGGATCAGAAAGTCCGGAACCTCGAAAGAAATTCTAAAGAAAATACTGCTCCGAGCATCGAGAGCATCATCACACCATTAGCACACACAGCCACACTCACAAGAGATTGACCCATATCCCTCCGTGAGACGAAAGTGATTCACGCATTCCAGTTGAACAATCATTCAAGATCGAACCAAAGATGTCTTATATTCGTACCTCATATTAATAAAGATAAGGCCATACCTTCTCTCCAAAAATTGCATATGCATTTTGCATCATATCCAACATTTAATATCTGCATGCATCATAACGAATTCAGCATCAGCATCCGACTTGTAAGTACTCTTCCTAGTCTCGCTGAAAGTCGACTTCAGTTGCAGTTTTTGAAGCGCAACTTCCGATCCAAAGAAGTCAAAGCTGGAGCCATCTCAAGGTCATACTGGAATCATACAAGAGCCCTTCGAGAGGCATGCAAATACCATCACCGGAGCCATTTAGTGTCATGCTCAAACCTGATCGACATTACCACAACAAAGCCAAAATGGAGCCATCCGGAACCATACGAAAACCATTCAGAGCCATCCATTGTCATGCTCGAGCCTGATCGACTCTACTCATAAAATCAAGCTGAAGACGTGCGGGAGCCATCCTCAGACATTGAGAGCTTCCCTAGAGCTACACAGGAGCCATTTTGTCACAAGACCTTGCTCACAGAGTATCGAACTACGTATGGTCTGATCTCAATACGGAATTGAGTACGTAGGCAGCCCGTTCAGGGTGCGACCACATCATAGACGAAAACTTCCCTTCTCCCCTCGGCGTCATCGAAGTGAACCAACCAAAGCATCGTCATGATCAATCAGCACAAGGTCATCCCGAAGCATCCTGGAATCGTGATGGAGCCATCTCAGATCCATGAAGCCATGCCGGAGCCAACCCAAAGTTTTGATGTAACTCTAGAGCCATCTGCTCACACAAAAACCTACACCCACAAACAGGGAGTTCGATTCAATTAATACAATTGTTAACCATCTCACATCGCATATCACTTGCATATACCCACAAAATTTATTCACTATCTAATGTATCTTCATACCCGCTAGGCAGCTATTGCGCTACTAGTGCGGTCACTTTTTCATTTTACACCCGCCAGACAGCTATTGCGCTACTGGTGCGGTCGCTTTTTCGCTTTACACCCGCTAGGCAGCTATTGCGCTACTAGTGCGGTCGACTTTTCGTTTTACACCTGCTAGGCAGTTATTGCGCTACTAGCGCGGTCGACTTTTCGTTTTACACCCGCTAGGCAGCTATTGCGCTACTGGTGCGGTCGCTTTTTTGTTTTACGCCCGCTAGGCAGCTATTACGCTACTAGTGCGGTCACATTTTTATTTTATACCCGCTAGGCAGCTATTGCGCTACTAGTGTGGTCACATTTTCGTTTTACACCCGCCAGACAGCTATTGCGCTACTAGGTGCGGTCGGTCTTCCGTTTTACACCCGCTAGGCAGCTATTGCGCTACTAGTACGGTCGCATTTCATTTTACACCTGCTAGACAGCTATTGCGCTACTAGTATGGTCGTCTTTCATTTTACACCCGCTAGACAGCTATTGCGCTACTAGTGCGGTCGAATTTTTCGTGTTACACCCGCTAGGCAGCTATTGCGCTACTAGTGCGGTCACATTTTCGTTTTACACCCGCCAGACAGCTATTGCGCTACTAGGTGCGGTCGGTCTTCCGTTTTACACCCGCTAGACAGCTATTGCGCTACTAGTGCGGTCGAATCTTTCATTTTACACCCGCTAGACAGCTATTGCGCTACTAGTGCGGTTGAATTTTTCGTTTTACACCTGCTAGACAGCTATTGCGCTACTAGTACGGTCGCCTTTCATTTTACACCCGCTAGACAGCTATTGCGCTACTAGTGCGGTCGCATTTCATTTTACACCTGCTAGACAGCTATTGCGCTACTAGTGCGGTCGCATTTCATTTTACACCTGCTAGACAGCTATTGCGCTACTAGTACGGTCGCCTTTCATTTTACACCCGCTAGACAGCTATTGCGCTACTAGTGCGGTCGAATTTTTCGTGTTACGCCCGCTAGGCAGCTATTGCGCTACTAGTACGGTCGCCTTTCATTTTACACCCGCTAGACAGCTATTGCGCTACTAGTGCGGTCGCATTTCATTTTACACCAGCTAGACAGCTATTGCGCTACTAGTGCGGTCGCTTTCATTTTACACCGCTAGACAGCTATTGCGCTACTAGTACGGTCGCCTTTCATTTTACACCCGCTAGACAGCTATTGCGCTACTAGTGCGGTCGAATTTTTCGTGTTACGCCCGCTAGGCAGCTATTGCGCTACTAGTACGGTCACCTTTCATTTTACACCCGCTAGACAGCTATTGCGCTAGTAGTGTGGTCACTTTTTCACTTTACACCCGCTAGGCAGCTATTGCGCTACTAGTGCGGTCGCTTTTTCGTTTTAAACCGACTATGCAGCTATTGAGCTACTAGTGTGGTCACTTTTTCGTTTTACACCCGCTAGGCAGCTTTTGCGCTACTAGTGCGGTCGCATTTTCGTTTCAAACCCGCTAGGTAGCTATTACGCTACTAGTGCGGTCCCACCTTTTTCCTCCGCTAGGCAGCTATTGTGCTACTAGTGCGAGATTGTTCACTTCATAACCCGCTAGGCAGCTATTACGCTACTAGTGCGGTCCCGCCGTTTTTTCTCCACTAGGCAGCTATTACGCTACTAGTGCGAGATTGTTCACTTCATAACCAGCTAGGCAGTTATTACGCTACTAGTGCGGTCACGCCATTTTTCCACCTGCTAGGCAGCTATTACGCTACTAGTACGGTACACATCCAAAAGTATTATAGGCTCGTCATAAGTCCTATAGCTAGATGTCAAGAGGTCTAGTTGAGGCACTTCTAAGTCCTCGTACTTTCAATCGCATTCTAGGCCCGTCATAAGCCCTAGGACTGGATATCAAGAGGTCCAGTTGAGGCACTCCTAAGTCCTCGTGCACCCTAAACCAATCTATTGTTAGCATTCTAGGCTCATCATAAGTCCTAGGACTGGATATCAAGAGGTCCAGTTGAGGCTCGTAATAAGTCCTCGTGCATTCAGCTATCATATCATTTTCCATCGCATTCATACATTATCTTCCTCACGGTCGCATCCCAATGCACCACAAAGCCGTAGTGAGAATTTTTGGCGCCCTCTCAACCTTGATCCAATTCTGCAAGTATTATCTTGCAAAATTGAATCAAGGGGAGCCATCTGTAGACACCAAAAATTCTCACCCCATAAAACAAAAAAATGAGACAAATGAATAAAATAAGAGGGTCGTCACCTTTCCGTTTGAAACTTATTCATGTACATACCAAAGCGAAGCCGTCATTTTATGACAAATTTTTAAAAAAATCATTTTTCAAAGCATTTGTTTTCAAACACGTCCTTGTTCGTTACTTACTTATTTACCATTTCATTTTCGATTTACTTCGTGATAAAAGATTCTGTTTATTCGCTAATTCATTCGCCTGTTCGTTTTTATTTTGGTTACTAGTTTATTGTATCTCATTTTGTTTCATTGATATTTTTACTTGTAATTTCTTCATTAGTACTTGTTTTTATTTTCGTCTTTATCGTTATTATTTTAGAATCATTTTCATCCTTTTATGTACATTTTCACTATTATATTTTATACTAGCATGTTTCGTTCGTCGTTAATTCGACTAAATTCCCTCTCATCACATTTTATTCGATACTTCTTCTTTCCATCTTAATTATTGCTATTCGTACATATTTGATTTAATTCCATTTTTAGGACATTCACCTGTATTTTTATTTCCATCATACTAGTATTATGCCATGTATTAGTTGTTATCGTATTTCGTTATTTTATGTTTTGTATTTATTATATACACTCCTTTATTCCATGACCCTCAATAAGAATCCAGCCCTTTTTTTTAGGTTATACTCTTTTGTCTTACCGTATATTTCTGTTTCAAACAATATCGTTTTAAAAGAATTTATCCAATTTGAATTAGAAGTACAACTGGTTAGTGTGATTACAAAAAACATTAGAGATCCTCAGTTCGAATCCTGGTGTACACTTGCTTATGGATCACTGCTCCCATTTTTTCTCTTACCTCGGTCAATCAGACCTTGACCTCGGCTGGCCCGTCCTTACAAAGCCCATAGGCTACCCTGTTCGGTTCTCCAATCAGAAAGCCCAAGAGCAAAAGAAAAAAACCCTAGCCTAGTTTTAACCTGCCGTCACTGTCTACCCATCCTTCTATTTTTTTAACAAGATGAAAAAACCTCACAATAAATGAAGGAGAAACCAGCCGACATACAGGAGGTTCATGTTCTCCTCCTATCGTTCTTCCATTCTCTTATTCCAAAACACGATTTGGAAACCTGGAGGTCGAGACGTCGAGTAGTGAAAAACCCAGAAGAATAAAAGACCTTCATCTCTGAGAGCTCCTCGCCATTGATCCATTTTTGCTCTCACATTCATTTCGTCCAGACACAAGAAGCAAGGCGAGAACACAAAACATTCAAAACTCTTCAAAATCGGGTGCATCTCTACAGGGGTCGGGTTTGATTCCAGCTTTATTTCTCCTCTGATCATCAACAGGGTAAGTGGTTTACATTTCCTTCTTCTCATGTGCTTTTTTTTCTTAAAAGGAAAAATGGATTTCACTTGCTCTCTACTGCTCATCCTCACTTTCCCGTTGCTTTATCTGCCGATGAACCCAATGAAGAGGGGGATGGCTATTTTCGAATGTATGGCTTCGTCGGGTCAACCGATGCTAGTGCCATGTGCACCGTTACTCTTTATCATCATCTCACTTTTCTGTTGTTCTTCGGTCCCAATTTGGTTTAGCGTTATCTCCTTCTCCCTCCTTTCACGGAGTTATACGCGTATGCTCACAAATACCGAACTCATTGTGGGTTTATGGGTTTGGAGATTTGCTTGAGGTTGAATTACAGATTCGGGACTCTTGTCCCAGAAATCGCCACTATTTTGCCCCACATCTCGGTATTTCGGCCAGATCTTGCTCCTTGTTTGTTCGGAACTCAAGACTGTGGAAGTATCTCTTTCTCCTCTCCCCGATTACGTCTATGATTGATCACTCTTTTCGCTGCTCATATCTGAGGATGGAATATGATTATTGTTGATTCAACGTGTTTGATGAATTGTTCGAGGAAGTCTGGCGTGTTTCTGGTGTCTGTACTTCGCTAGACCCAGCTCGGATTCAGGGTCCTTCTGAATGCCGAATGAAAACCCTACTTCAAAAAGGGTTTGTGGTCGATCTTCAATCTCCCTTATCTCTTCCATATGCGCTGCATGTCTTCATCCTTTTCATGTTGAACCGTTTCTTTTCTCTCTTTTGGGAATTAACCGTTGAAACAGGGGTCTAACATCATATCTTTCTTTTGTCACAGGTGACTATTGAATCTGGTTTAGTGCCCACCATTTCCTTTATTTCCTATGCACAATTGTTTTCATCTGTATATCTATATGTACTTGCCACTATTAACACTTGATTAAGCCTCTGAACTTGTATTTTGGCAAAGGTATCGTATGAACCGGGATTTAGACCGAGATTGACACGGGCTATCAGAAGAGAGGTTGGGGCTTCACGAGTGCACGGCAATGGATTTAGGGCTTGGTATTCATTTCTTTCTGATCATTGATTGATATGGCTTTGATTTGAACAAATACGAGTTGTTGAAAACCACTTTGCTGCTACTAGGGCCAAAGTGAGTGAAATGTGCAATAATTTTTGTTTAATGATTGGGTTTTGTATATGATTTAGGTCTGCTCATTCAACAAAAAAGGAGCAGTCCATTAGTTTGTTGTCTTTAGTTTTGATAAATAAGAGTGTTATCATTTAAATTTGCTACCCCATCTTTTGCTAGAAGGAGAGATTGTACTATGATAGAAATCTTGTAATTACACTAAGTTAGAGGTGGATTTTGTTTTCTATATTTTTGCTAGTCATGGTTGTTAACCGAAGATTAGGTTAGACTGAATCCGAGTGACTTGGGATCCGCTTTTAGCTCTATTCCTTCTGTCCAATATTTTTTGAAAGGAACCATTGGTGTACTTTAGATTTCGGAGAAACAAATGTATACACCCATGATTTTAAGATTTGAATTTCATATTATATTCGTCGATATACCATCTTTGGTTCTATTTCATTGCTATTTGCCTCTGCCATATGTTTCATATTGTTTAGCTTAGCTTGGCAATTGTTGGGCCCAACCCAATATAGAGGCCCAAAGACATAGGAAGCCCTAGTTAGCCCATAGGTCACCCCTTTGTAGAAAAGATTTAGGTTTGGGTGTCCTCGATGCATACGGGTCCTAGACACGGTCCATGTGAGGAATATCCATTTTCCTTAAAACTTTCCAAATCATCCCCTAATTTCAGAATAAAATGTACAATCAACAAAATCCAATTCAAAATCCAAAATTCAAACTCTACTCATCCATAATTTGAGCCCACAAGTTTCGGTCCAAATTTGAGGCTCCAAATCAGCCCAATTTTTTAAACCCATTTTTGGCCCACATGCCAAGCCTATTTTGGGCCCACTTGCCAAGCCCATTCATGGCCCAACAATCTGGTCTAAAAGGAAAAGTCCACATTGGTCCAAAAAAATCAATTCAATTTGAGGCCCAAAAATCATTCCAAATTAAATTCCAAAACAACCCAATTCAAAGCCCAAGCCCAACTCCAATCCAAATTCTAATTTCAGTCCAATTCAAAATCAATTCATTCAAAAATTCATCTCAAAATCAATTCATTCAAAAATTCATCTCAATCCAAATTCATTCAAAAATTCATCTCAACTTCAATTCATTTCAAAATTCAGTCCAATTCAATTAGGCCAAATTCAACTCAATTCAGTCCAATTCAATTAAATTCAATTCGGCCTAAATCAATTCAATTTATTCCAATTCAAATCCAAATACAAATTCAATTTCAAATCTGGCCCAAAACAACAATCCAGCCCAAACCCTAATTGGCCCAAATCAAAAGGCCACCTCAAGGCCCAATTCAAATCACACCTCAAATCACACTTTAGCCCAAATCAAGGCCACTCCAAGGCCCAATTCAAAAACCCATTTCAGCCCAAAATCAAAAGTCCAGATTAGCTAAAACCAAACTCCAAAGCCCACTTCATCCCAACTCAAAAAAGCCAAACAAGGCCCAATTCGGCCCAATCTTTGACCAAGTTTAGTTTGCCCGGTCCAACCTTGATTGACCCTACTTTGACCAACCTAACTTTGACCCGATCTAACTTTGACCTTGCCCGTTTTCCAACCCCAACCCAAATTCAATCGAACCCAATTCATTCAGCCCAATTCAATTCGAACCCAATTCATTCAGCCCAATTCAATTCAAACCCATTCATTCAGCCCAAACTCAATTAAACTCTAATTCAATTCACTACAAATTCCAATTCAAGCCCAATCCAAATTCAATTCATTTTCAATTTCATAAATCCAATTTCCAAACCCAACTTTAATTCAATCCCAATTCAACTTCAGTTAAATTTCAATTCAATTCAAACTCCAATTCAATCTCAATTCTTAATTCAATTTGGTCCAATCTCAATTTCAATCCAATTCAAAATTCATTTCATTCCCAATTTCATTTCAAAACTTCATTCAATCCCAAAATTCAAACTTCAAAACTTCAAATTCCAACTCAATAAGAAAATTCATTCGCTTCGAAACTTCATTTCAAATTCCCAATTCAATTCAAAAATTCATTTCAATCCCAAATAATTCCAAACCTCATAAACTTTGAAGTCTCAAATACCCCAAACTTCAAATATCTTATAGACTCGAATCATCCCTCAAAATCCAATTACCCCCGCACATTCGAATGTCTCACAGACCCGAGCGTCTCACAGACTTTGTTATTCCAATGATTCGAATGTCTCACAGACCTGAGCATCTCACAGACCCGAGCGTCTCACAGATCCGAGCGTCTCATAGACTTCGACATCTCAAGGTTTCAAACGTCTCACAGACCCGAGCGTCTCACAGACTAACATCCCAAACCCGAAACTTCTCGAAATTTTGAACCCTTCTAAATCTCAAACACCTCAAATATCTTCAAACTCCACAAACATCTAACTTCCAAACCCACAAACCACTACTTCCAAAACCCAAAAACCCTGAACTACGTAAGGTCTGATCTCAACATGGAGTTGAGTACGTAGGCAGCCCACATAGGGTGCGACCCCATTCCAATAAAAAAAAACCTTTTCCCATTCTAAGGTGTTCTTCGTACCTGTCAAAATACTCAAATCTTCTTCGCCTCCTGCAAACTTCAAACCATCGGACTCCCAATCTTAATCATTTCCTCAACATCAGAATCTTTCCAATCCTTCATTCTATACTCATTCGAATTCTTCAATACTTTCATCATCTGGCGCTAGCTTGGCAGAAAAGCTCGCCTCATCCACTCTCTTTATCTATTCCCGTTTTAATCCTATTCTTGGCTTTTAAATGAATCTCTTTAATCAGGTTTTGAAGAAGGCAATCCTGACAATCGGAGACCGAGGTTTCCTCGGGCACCAATCCGAAGTCGTGGTTGTTGCCACTTCTGAGGGGTGTAACCCGTACGAACCCACATGGAATCTCTGTAAAATGACCGATAAGTCCTATCCATAGGGAACAATCTCAGAGTCAATTAACGGTTCCTAGAACCCTTCTCCTCCCTTCCTAGTTCCTTAGGTCAAACTAGGTGGCGACTCTAGTCAACTTCCGCCTTTAGGGCATAAGTCCGCGTGGAGCCCATTGAGAGCGGGTGTAGTGCTCACTAGCATTCCTTTATGCTTTCTGGGAAAGACGGACGATTTAGTAGGTATTTGAGGGATGCCAGAATAACGGGTGTTCACCCTCCACAGAATGCAGTTTCCAGGATCTAAGCTTCTCAGTCAGACCATATTTAGATAGACCCCCCTCATACCGAAAAATCACCCTCCACAACAGGTGCGTCGGATATAGTTATCCAAGCACACCGAACAAAACATAGTATGCCCCTATGGCCCGACGTGAGTCAGTAAAATAGACTTGGATAAGCCGAAAGGGAAGGTTGAAAACCAAAAGAAGACAACCTTAGCATACAAAGAGAATCGAACCGGTTTATGACATCGACTCCCATACTCACACGCGGGGCCGAACTACCGACTCCTCACTTCCCGGTTAGTCCTTGTTAAAGTCGCATTTTCGGACTTAATCAACAAATTCACAAGCAAGTGTTTAGGTCATGTTAGACACACACACACAAGGGAAATGAGACAATCTTTCCGATACAATAACTTAACAACTGTAAACTCATTACATGCCTTAATCTTACAAGGTCATAAACACTCATAAAAACATACAACACACAAGCCGGTGTAAACCGGTAGGCAACAGACTGCAAGAAAACCATCCTTGGTCCTTGCTGCGACGTGACCCGCCAAGTAGTCCCTAAACATAATTAATAATGTCGTTAATTAACTTATTTAGCTTTCGTTTACTAAGCTTTACATGATTGTATGACATGTTCTAATGCCTAAACTCACCCTTGATTGCCTTCATTATACCCCCCTAGGGTTAACTACTTAGGCCACTTTTGTTTGTTTTTTTTACAAGTTTTGGTCCGACCGACCTTACCGACCGACCTTACACAAGGTCGGTCCATTCCAGAACATATACTGTCAGAAAATTCTACTCCGACCGACCTTGCAAGTTCGGTCCACAAGGTCGGTCTATTCCCGAGAGTTTTTCCCCTTTGGAAATTCAGGCCCGACCGATCTTGACAAGTTCGGTCCCAAGATCGGTCGATTCCCGAGACTCACTTACGTACAAAGATTTAGACATGACCGACCTTGTAAGTTCGGTCCCAAGGTCGGTCTATTCCAGAGACCTAATCCGTACCAAAAATCCATGCCCGACCAACCTTACAAGTCCGGTCCCCAAGGTCGGTCCATTCCAGAGACCATTTCTCGCAGGGTAAACTGGGCTCGACCGACCTTGCAGGTCTGGTCCCCAAGGTCGGTCTGCTCCAGACCCTTGTTTTTAATTGCCCATTTAACTCCAACTCCACTCTCATAGTGCCCTAGTATGTTCTAACCACATTTGACACTTCAAACATCCCTTAAGACATCCATTGAACTCCTTAAATCATTCACCAAAACCCTCCTCAACATTACACAAATTCTTATGCAAAGGTTAGCACATGCAATGTTTTCACTAAGTTTTATGTGGTGTTTTATACCTATAACTTCCACTATTCCCAAATGTTTTCTCACCACTACAACATCATCTCCCAAGCATCTTTTCTCATCAACCAAACTCCTTGAATAACTCCACAAGCTTATAGCTCCTTCATGCAACACATCACTTCTTCCTTGTTCACCAACATTGTACAAGTCCTAAACACAATCTCACCATGATCTTGAAGTATCCCAAAATACTCATTTGCATTCTAAATCCTCTAAAATATTGCCTAAGTCCTTTTTACATCTTAGAATACCTTAACGCATGTTTCTTTCACTAATAGAACACTTAATCATTCTAAACACTTCCTAACTCACCAAAACTCATTTTAAACACCTAAAACTTCTTATACATTATCTAAATTTCGACATGGGTTCTCCTAGCATCTTGTTACACCAAACACGAAGTTTTCACCATTAAACATTCTAGAACACTTAAATCCATCAAGAGCATTCTTATCACAAAACTTCACCAAACTTACACTACATCACAATATAGTGCATTATTTAAATTGCTTGGCACTTAGGCCCTTAATAACATGGCTCTTAGGCCCTTAAAATGCATAAACCATAAACATTGAATTTCCCACATTATAATTGCCCTTGACCTGCAAATACACACAACAACACATATGCCCTTTAATAGTCTCCTTGAGAACATTTTACTAAGTCATTCACCATTGGCTCCTTAGGTAGTTTTAACAAACAACATAAGCTCATTCCTCCTAAGACTTTAAACTACATTAGGTTAACACATTTACCTCTTTTCCTCACAAACTTCTTTCATGTTTCCTTGACTAAATCGGCAAGGCTTTTAGTTGCTTGTCAACTTCTAATCAATATACAAACAATGTAATGAGTATTCAAGCTTTATGCTTCATCTCATTGTAAACCCTAGGTTATATATTGTCTTAAAACATTAAGGTGATTGCTTTACCTTGGAAATGGAAGAAAGTTTGGATATGTAGCAAGAGAAGACTCCACCAAGCCCTTGGAAGATTCAAATGAAGCTAGAACAAGCAAGGTAAAGACACTATTAATGGTGTTTTTCGGACAACATAAAAACATGAAGGAAATATTATTTTTCTTTGAGTTTCCTTACCTAGAAGCAAAGGAGAACAATAATATGTGAAAAGATGAGCTCAAGCTCCTCCCATGGAGATTCCTCTTGGCACCGAAATGGAGCTCTTGGAGTTTTGAAAGGATGAAGTTGAAGAGCTTGGTAAGACAAAGAGAATGGTGGTCTTGGTTTTTGATTTGGCAAAGGGAGCTAGGAGATATAAGAGATTGAAGATGGTGGATGGTGGTGTGCTGTAGCAACCGTAGAAGAGAGCAAGAAGGAAGGTAGAAGACGTGGGAAAGCAAAGGAAATGAAGAGAATGTAGAAGACTTAGCTAGTTTTTAGATATTTGTAAGTTAAAAGCAAATAGTAACTTGCTTTAACATTTGTTTATTTACTTATTAGTTAGCTAAGGTGATGACTCACCCTTGTAAAAACCGGCCCCCATAAGTAATAAGGGGTGTTTTAGTCTTTGTTGACTAATTAAATTACTTATTTGACTTATGTTATAAACTAGCTTATTTTGGTTACTATTCACCAAAACAAGGCACATATTTGTGAAATTTTTGATTTCTCATTGATTTAGACTTCCTAATGTGATACTAAGTAGTACACATGTTAATTAAAGAGTAATGAGGACATTTAGCCATTCAAAACCCATTTACAAGACAATTTTTTCAAAAATGTGCTTTAAGACTCCTTAAAGCACATTTTGTGTTTTAACTTGTTTTCAAGCTTGGTTTTCTTTAATAATTGGTTTAATATGTTCATTAACATATAAATAAGGTCTTGGTAAGCTCATTAGGTCTTAACCAAGCTTATCCCAAGCTTAGAGCACATTTTCGCCCATATCGACTTTAAGGTATTTATTTGTGTTTACTGTGGTTTAAATTGTGCACTAATGTTTCTAAGGCACTTTTTAGCCTTATTATACCATATTTTAATGTTTAAAAACATACCAAGGTTTGGGGTATTTCAGAAAGATTTGGTATGGTCAAAATGGTGGAGAATGAGATGTAAACTGTCATGGGAATGTTGGTAAAGCATTAGTGTGCTTAAAGTGTAGAAAATGAGAGTGAAAATTTGTATAATTGACCAAGGATTGAGTAAAGGGTTTGATCAAGGATTTGAGGAGGTTTAATGTGTGTTTATGGTGTTAAAACATGTTTGGAAGCATGTGGAAAGATTAGGAAATAATTGGGGAAGAATTAAGGTTGGAATTGAAACTGAAACTGTCAAATTTAGCAGCTTTTTAGCAGGGTCTGGGACCTAATCCTTGGATAAGGTCCTGGACCACATCAAAAGAAAGGCCGAGAGCAAATCCTACAGCTTGGTCCGGGACTTAAGTCCCATACAATGTCCCGGACCACACTAAAATTTCTACCGTGAGTTGCATTACAGAATTGGTTCGGGACTTAGGGTGAGTATAAGGTCTCGGACCACATGTGAATTTCGCCCGAGGATTTGTGCAATGTGTTGGTTCGGGACTTAAGGGCCGGACCAGGTCCCGGACCACACTAGAAAGTGAACCGTGAGTGCTTAAATGAAAGTAGATGAATATGAATTGAATGATAATGGTACTATAAGATGTTTAGGACTTTTTTGGTGATATGTAAAGGTCATTAGATGTATAAACAAGTATGTGATTGAATGTAAAGGTCATTGGAACGTTACCAGTTATGCGAGAATCATCCAAGGAACGTGAGACAACACGTTAGAGTAATTCCTTGGTGAAAGGTATGGTTTTCTTGCAATCTGTGTCCTACTGAGTTACGCTCGGCTTGTGTGTTGCTTGTGTATGTATGCTGACTTAACAAGACAAAAGCACGAAAACGTTTATTGCATTTGATATATATATATATATTGATGCTTGTTGTTTCTTGTGAGAGCTAACCGTCTGTACTTTGAGTTTGTGATCTAACTTAGAATAGTAGATCAACTCCCGAAAGAAAGATACACAATGGTTAGAGAATCGAAATGAAACAGTCCATGAAATGACTAATAGTGCAAAGAAAACATAAGAAACCTCTAATAAGAGAACAATGACCGTTCAAACACTTGAACTCGTCAAATATAGTAAGACATGTGGGAATTAGTAAACTCCCTTTCTATGGTTAGTCGACCTCCTATATGAGGATTCAACCCAACATGAGAAAATGACCAAAAGTTCTAAGTAATGGAAGTATAGGGGCAGCCCTTAAATCTGTGAATACAATGACTTAGGAAAACACCCTAAGATTGTGAGATGACATCAAAGAGATGTTTCTGACTAGTATGTATTATGACTAACCCGAGAGTGGGTTAGGGATTGTGAGTCACGCATGCAAGGAAGAGGAGACAACAGAGAGTTTCTTTCTGATTCCGTGGTTGAACTCCCTTGTCAGGGGCCATGAGCCACATGGTGGTGCCCGTTGGGGCCGTGAGCCATGTAGTGGTGCCCATTGGAGTAAGACCGACAGAGCTTATCCTCTAAGAGATAAGCTGGGTATTATGGTTTATGAGTGAAAGATGAACCAAGAGAGTAGAGTATAAAAGCCCGGTGGTGAGATCTGTACGTGTCTCTACCCGGAGGCCTGAGAGGATTAACTTAAGAATTATTCAAGATAAGAATAATTGAGAAAACAAGATTGAGACCTGCGGTGTCTATAGATCTAAGAAAACAAGTAATGTTATCCAAAGAGAATGGATATATTGAATAATGAGAATGAGGCATTAGTGAGGTAGAAACCCTCAAGGCCTTAAGATCAAGATACTGTAAACTAACAAACTTAATGTGTTAGTATCATGATTGTATTCCATTGCTGAATACTTGTGTTGAAATGTGAGCATGTTGTGTGTTTACAACATTTCATGTTATGCTTTAAATAAAATCAATCGCATGCTTAGACGACAATTAGTTGAGTGTGGCCCGGTAGTAGCGGGTTGCACGACTACCATACCGGCAAAGGTGCTAAGCCCCTTTGGGGCCACCCATTCTTTTTAGGTACAATGGAGACGATTATCGTTCGAGAGTAGGGTGGGATTGCGTTATGCATGGGTAGAGTTATTTAATTACGTTTGTAATTGTAATAGAGTAAGACCGAAAGTGTTATCGGCAATGGATTGTAATAAACTCGGTATAGAATTGGTATGAGGATTGTATTTGTATAAGTACTCGGGATTCCTGGTCTATCAGACTAATACTGTTGTTGTTTAGGCTTTGTTAGTCACGTGGGTGGCTAACGACATTGTTTCACCCACAGTTGTAAGTGAATTTTTCCGCTGCGAGTGTAATGATGAACGAGGCGATTATGACTTAATGATGTGTTTAGCGTTAGGGGTGTTACAACCATTGATCCAATCCTGAAATGGATCGAATTAGAGGGAAAATGAAGAATTATGATGGTTTTTCTGTCCCAAGTGTTAGAAGAAGTGGAGGCTTGGTTCTACATTGGAAGAAAGAGTTGGACGTGTCTTTGATTAACTACTCTAATCATCATGTGTTGGTCAATATAAAATTAGATGGGATCCTTATGCTGATGTTCACTAGATTTTATGGATGGACAGACTGGAAACTCAAGCATTTGTCATGGGAGCTGCTGGAGACAATCACACAAACCACCATTCCATGGATCGTGGCAGGTGACTTCAATCAGGTATTATTCCATTCCGAAATTATTGGTGGGAAGTTTAGAAAAGATGTTCATATAGCTTCTTTAAAAAATGTCAATGATATAATTGCGCTGATAAATATAGGGTTCTATGGTTCCCCTACTACCTTTACAAATGGTCAACTCCCTCCAAATTTATCCCAAAGTAGATTAGATAGAGTTTTTGTGTCTGGCCAAATCCTAAACATCCTTCCCCTCATCTCTGTTGAACATTTACCTCGTCAAAACTTCGACCACGTACTACCCTTAATTAATTAGACTGTTGGGTAGGAATGCCAAACCAATTTTTTTCAGATTCGAGAATATTTGGCTTTTAGAAGAAGAGTGTGCCAAAATAGTCCGGAGGGTGTTAGATCAAGATAAAAAAGTGTAAAGAGAAACTCTAGGCGTGGAAAGGTTGGACTATCAAAAGAATACAATGGAGAAAAGAGAAAAAAAAAGACCAGATGGGAAAAGTTAACCTGTGTCTGTGAAGGGTGATTTTTCGGTATGAGGGGGGTCTATCTAAATGGTTCTGACTAAGAAGTCTAGATCCTGAAATGCCATTTTGTGGAGGGTGAAAACCCATTATTCTGGCAATCCTCAAATACCTACTAAATCGTCTGTCTTTCCCATAAAGCATAAAGGGGAGTGCAAGTGTGCACTACACCCGCTCTCAATGGGCTCCACGCGGACTTATGCCCTAAGGGCGGAAATTGACTAGAGTCGCCACCTAGTTTGACCTAAGAATACTAGGAAGGAAGATCGGGCTCTAAGAACCGTTAATTGACTCTGAGATTGTTGCCTATGGATAGGACTTATCTGGTCATTGCAGAGATTCTATTGTGGGTTCGCACTGGGTTACACCCCTCAGAAGTGGCAACGACCACGACTTAGGATTGGTGCCGGAGGAAACCTCGGTCTCCAATTGTCGGGATTGCCTTCTTTCAAAACCTTATTAAAGAGATTCATTTAAAAGCCAAGAATAGGATTGGGACAGGAGAAGAGAAAACAAATGGATGAGGCGAGCTTTTCTGCCAAGCTAGCGCCAAGAAGCAGAATTGATGAATTCGAGTGAGTATAGAATGAAAGATTAGGAGTCTGATTTTGAGTGAATAGATGTTGAGTAAAATAGTAGTTAAACTATCTTGCTACTTATGAGCGGTGAACCCAATCTTTGTAGTACAACAAGATCGTATCCACAGAGACTTCGCAACTATCTAATTAATTATCAAGTTAGTAAATGTACAAGAAGATAAATAAAAGTGCATAAAATGTAAATAGGGGGTTTAGCTGGAGGCAAGCTTGATTTTGGGAAAATAAAAATAATTAAAAGCTTAAATAAAATAGTTATGTAACAAGTGGATGGAAAAAGGTATCCTAGGATAGCGGGGGAATTGCCTAAATTACTTAAACAAATTCATATCCATATCTCAATTATTTATTGTCTATAAAGTTAATAAGTGTCAGTTACGAACTCTTAGTTATAGCCTCAGTATTTTCCTGCTCAATCCGGAGTGTAAATACCAAGGTTTATTCCTTTGTGGTACTTTGACTATCTCAAAATCATGTGTTGATAGTTACCAAATAAATGTAGTAGTTTGTCGCGTAAAACATTTAACAATATTTGTTGAAAGGAATTAAAACAAGTTTAATAAGTGAGACAGGTAATAAATATTTATTTAAGTGCAGACATTAATTATAATCCTAGTTTGCTCTATTTATCTGTTTATGAATTTATCTTGTGGCCTTCCTAAATCATAGATAAGGACAACTCTTAATTAATTCAATAGACTTTTTACAATCAGAAAAAGTCTAAAATCATTAATTAGCATTAAGCAAGAATTCTTTTAATAACAGCGATGGATTTTATCTGCTAATCAAGGAGATAATATCTAACGTTTGTCTTTCTTTGTGGTCTATTCTCAGATTTACAAAATCATTGAAATAAGAGAAACCGTAAATGCATAAAAATGATCAGTTGTTAAGCATTTAATAATTTAGATAGACAAAACAAATATTTATAAGCAAACTTGGTATTAAATAAGTCTGGATTATTTGGGGTTAAATCTCATCCTAGGATACGAATAAAAATCACTCAGACATTAACAGAAATAAAAAGAAAGCAGAGATAGCCATTATTTTGGAGACTGTCGGAGGACACGGGAGTGCGATTCGCTTCTGCTCCAGCTCCTTTTCTTCTCTTCTTCTTATCGTGCTTCTGCTTCGTGGTGGAATGAAGAATGAAAATAAAATGGAGAAGTGGGGGATAAGAGGATGGAATGGATCGTAGGTGTGGTTTGTGTTGTGGTTGATTGTCTGTAACGGTGGTCTTTGGATTATGAGGAAGGGATGATTTATTTGAGCAGAAGGAGCGTGAGTTTTATAGAAGAAAGGAGGAGGAAGAAGACAGGCTGCGACAACGCGTGAGGGATTTAAGGAGTGCAGTGGGGCGGCGCAACGCGTGAGGAATTTCAGGACTGTCGGCCGGCGCCTGATATTGCCGATCGGGTAGATAGATATGTCTGTAGGCGCCGCAAACGAAGAAGCAAATTGGGGAAGACGGTCGGTGTAGTTGCCAGTTCTATTAGTTGTCCGGTCTTTTTTCCACGGACAGCTCTATTTCTTGTCCGGTCAAATATCCACGGACACATTTCTTCCTTGCTTACGTCCGCCCCTTGTCCGTCCATAATTCCACGGACTCATTTATGTCCTTGCTTCTGTCCGGCCAAATTTGAGCGGACGTAACACGGTTGCACATTTTGCCGCGTCCGAACCGGCGTCCGGACCACCCTGGTTCGGACGGCTCGATTTTCTGTCTTGTCCGTGCTTTTCTCCGCGGACGCGCCACAGACTCAATTCCCCTTGTCCGGCCTTTTTTCATCGGACGGAGCACGGACGCACCATTTGAACTGTCCGAACCGCCGTCCGGACCACTGTGGTTCGGACGAGAATTGGTTCTCTTCTAAAATATTCGTTTCAGCTCCGTTTTAAGATCCGTTTGCGCCTATTCCTTCGTCTCTTCGTCTACTTTGCTCCTAGCTTGGTTTTCCTCATGTTTAACCAATAAATTTGTGAGATAATTAATAAAACATAAACTCGAGGAAAACTTAAGCAAAGTGGAGAAATGAGCAAGAAAAGTGCTAATATAATACATGAAATACACTCATAAAACATGCTCATTTGGACACTTATCACACCCCCACACTTACCTTTTTGCTTGTCCTCAAGCAAAACCATGTACCCAAGTAAGTAGGGAATGCTCAATACTAACAAATATTATTATGAAGGGTAGGATAAGGAGGTGAACAGTACATGATCTTAAACTTTTTGAGGAGTGTGAACCATCACCTACTGGTGGCACAGGTGTGCTCAGGGTAAAAATAAAAATATAGAGTTTCGGGGTATGATCCGGAGTACTTCAATGCTTCTTGGTTAAGGTGACTTTGAGAACTTTTACCACGGCCGACTTCTCTCAAGAATGGGCATTGAGGAGAAAACAAAAGGAAAAATAGATTTATGCATTTGTTTCACTTTTGCATAAGAGATGAGAAGATAATATTTAGGCTTCAAGCCTTTGTATTTAAGAACACTCAACTCTCTTTTGTTGGTTACCAATGGTGTCTCACAAGTCCCTTGTTTATTTTTTATATTATTTTTTTGACAGAGAAGCACCCCTTAGCAATCCCTAAGAGAGAGAGACAGAAAGAACCCCTGAGCAATAAAAATCCAACCATTGTAGATCATTTGGTCACATCGCATAAAAAATGCTCCTCAAAAGTAATCAAAATGAAAATTTTTAAATTTGTACCATTTATCCCACAATTCATAACAGTATTTATTTTTAAAGAGAACAACTCACATATAAAGGGTCCACGATATTGAATTTGGACAAACGCAAGATAAGCAGAGAGATTAAGCATTTTAAGCACAGAATGTCACCGAAAAGGGCACACTCCCCCACACTTAAATTGAACAATGTCCTCATTGTTCACCCGAAAAACAAGGGAAGGTTTCAGAAGACCTTTTCGGTAAGTAGATAAAATAGAGAAAACACAAAGGTCATAAATAAACATTTTAGCACAGGAGCTGTCCACGACAGAATTTTAGCAAAATAAAGGCATAATGAAAGAGACTGGTACTCCCCTGAGATTATTTTTGCTAGTCGTTTAAAGGAGTTCCCCCACACTTGAGCTTCAGCCTCAAGTAGCGTAGCTTGGTTGCAGTGTAGACATGAAGTTGCACCTGCATAAGACACTAGAAGCAACCATACTACAAACGGGGTTAAGAGTTAGCAAAAACATAATTTAAAGAGAGCATGAAAATTAAGAGAGCATAAAAGCAAAATAAAAGAAAAGTTCATCCGGGTTGCCTCCCGGGAAGCTGCCCTTCTTTAACGTCTTTGGCTAGACAGTACCACTATGAAGTCATCCGGGATCGAATCTGTAACACCCCTAAAACCGGCCTAAGAGTTAAGGGTATTACACGCCGCGTATTACTACCAATAACGCAAGGCTCTAAAACACTCAAATGCAATAAAGGCCCAAAACAGAGTTTACATAAACATTATAAACCAAGGTACTCAATTACAGCGGAAGTAATACGAAATCCCAAATACATATCCAAGTCAGAAACAGAAGTAAAAATAGTGTAAGGCCCTAAGGCTATAACATCACAAATAATAGTCTGAACAAACGAGAAGCTAAACTCTATAGCTCCATAATCTTAAGATGATCCTCGCTGATCAATCTGTAAAAATGTTAGAAGTAGGGGAATGAGCACACAACTATGCCCAGTAAGCAGCGACCGTCATCAGTAAGGTCGCTCAAAACAATTGGAAACAGAAGAAGAGAAGATAAACATAATATCCACATTCTCAAACAGTCAGAAGCTTTCAGAATCAGAAACAGAATGGGACACAAGAGTCCCGGTGCAAAAATCAGAGTTCTTAAACAGAGAAGGGACAAGACACAATGCACACACTCAGAAGGGTCGAAGACCCATAGACCATGACAGTCTCTCGGCAACGCAGAAATGACTCGAAAGAGCCAAAGGGTTCGTCAACCCCACAGAACAGAAAGGGAATGACCCACACTCAGAACGACGTCTACATGGTATACCACGGAATAGCTCGACCCAGCCATTCACGGCTCAGAAACAATGTGAAATGTCCCAAAACAGAAGGGTTGCTTAAACAGAAGCAAGATTGCATTTAAATATGCCAAAACACTCATAAATCAGTAGCACAGGTCATAAGGGACCCAACGCCGCAGACGGCACTCAAATCGGAGTTCAAACGAAGAAGTTACGCTGAAAACAGAGGGGTGTCCGAACTTGTGTCCGGACGTCGAAGTTCGGACGCAAGTCGAGACTCAGAAACCAAAGATTGTCAAATGTCCGAACTTGTGTCCGGACATCAATGTTCGGACACAAGTCGAATTGAAATCAGATAGAGGAATTCAGAATGTCCGAACATCAATGTTCGGACTGATGTTCGGACGGGTTACGGAAAGAGTTACGCGGAAGGTCCGACCTTGTGTCCGGACGTCAAGGTTCAGACACAGGTCGAACTAAAATCAGAGGAGAACCCAAGGGCGTGTCCGAACATCAAAGTTCGGACTTATGTTCGGACATGCCCCGAACTTTGAAAATCAATAGAGCAAAACGCACTGTCCGAACTTCAAAGCTCGGACGGAAGTTCGGACAGTGCGAAAACTGCATTTTCCAGAAGACGAACAAAGCAGAAACTTGTGCAAAAACATCATCGCGAATTGCCAAATTGATACACACACCAAATCACAGAGAAAAACAGAAACCATGGGTTTTAACCATTCCAAAACGCAACCAAACAGACAACACAAACAGAATCCACACACAAAACAGAACCGTTGCAATCCCCATGGCTGAACTTCCAAACCGAATCGAGTAACCACCTACCTCGTTTATCAGCAGAAACAACAACGAACTGAGGCAGCAGGCACAATCCACGCAGAGCAACAATCCGGACAGATCAACAGCCACTGATTAACCAAACCAATTGACACAAAAATCAGAAACTGAAATGAAGAACCCTAGATTATCCAAACCCCAAAATCTGCAACACCAACCTGATTTCGGAAGTGAATAAACTCCACAATCTGCAGCAGTTCCACAGCCCGCACAATCACAACTCAACAGCAACGAAGCCTTCTGATTTAATCATGTACAACGGCTCAAAATCAGAAAACAGAGAGAGAAGAAAACCACCAACGCAGTCCCGAATTCTGGAATACAAACCTGAATCGATCAGAGAAACGTAGCAGCAAAACCCTTCAATTCGATTGTAGCAGCAGCCTTCACGATCCTCAGCAAGAGAGAGAACAGAGAGAGAGAGAAGAATGGAAGTCGATGTTCTGAACGCACGATGGAACTAGTGGAGGAAAACTGATCGTGATGTAAAACGATTAGAAGATTAATAATTAAATAAGGCTCCCTTTCCTTATTAATTAAAGAAAACAATTACCTTAATTGTTTTAAGCAATGACTTCCTTGCCCTCATCTATCAAAACAATACCGCCGAAGTCCCAACTGACAATCATAATATAATCCATCTTAGATCATTATATAAACCGGACATAATATAAGGTTGCAATTATACGGGTTATAACATCACCCCCCCTTAAAAGAATCTCGTCCTCGAGATTAACTCACCTTACTGCTCGAACAGGGAGGGAAACTTGGCACGCAGCTCATCTTCGAGTTCCCAAGTCGCTTCACTTCTGACTGATGACCATTGAACCTTAACCATAGGCATGGTCTTACTACGGAGCTGACGAACATCTCTAGCCAAATACGGTAGGCACCGCCTCAAACTGCAGTCCTCTCAACTGAAGCTGACTGTAGTCGATCACATGAGACGGATCATGCAGGTACTTCCTCAACATAGACACATGGAAGACGTTATGCACAGCTGACAAGGATGGGGGCAAGCCAGACGATAAGCCACAGGGCCAATCCTCTCTAGAATCTCAAAAGGTCCTACAAACCTCGGGCTAAGCTTCCCACGCTTCCCAAACCGGACTACGCTCTGACCGGCGACACTCGCAGATAGACATGATCACCAACATCAAACTCAAGCGGCCTGCGCCTCTGATCTGCATACACTTCTGCCTACTCTGAGCAACAAGCAACGCTCCCGAATCACCCTGATCTTCTCTACTGCACCCTGCACCAACTCGGGTCCAACCAAGACCCTCTCCTTCAGGTCATCCCAACAGATGGGAGACCTGCACCTCCTACCGTACAACGCTTCAAACGGAGCCATACCAATGCTCGCCTGAAAGCTATTGTTGTAGGCAAACTCGATCAGAGTCATGCTGCTCCCAGCTACCCCAAAATCCAGGACACATGCGCGAAGCATGTCCTCCAGGACCTGATTAATCCTCTCTGTCTGGCCATCCGACTGAGGATGGTAGGCTGAACTGAACGCCAAACTCGTACCCAGGGCCTTATGCAAACTGCGCCAAAATCTCGAAACAAAGCGCGGGTCACGATCAGAAACTATAGTAGTAGGCACACCATGCAACCTCACTATCTCATCCAGATACAGACGAGCTAGACGCTCCAGACTGAAGGTCTTCTTCACGGCAGAAAATGAGCAGACTTCGTCAGACGATCAACAATCACCCAAATAGCATCACAACCCGAGGAAGTCTTGGGCAAACCCATGACAAAGTCCATCCCTACACTCTCCCACTTCCACTCAGGAATGGGAAGGGGCTGAAGCAAACCCGCTGGCCTCTGGTGCTCAGCCTTCACCTGCTGACAGGTTGGCACTTCGAAACAAACTCAGAGATGTCACGCTTCATCCCAGACCACCAGAACGACTCTCTGAGATCTCGATACATCTTCACCCCTCCTGGGTGAACTGAATATGGCGCTCTGTGAGCCTCCTGAAGGATCTCCCTACGCAGAACTGCATCGTCGGGCACACACACTCGGCCTCTGAAATGCAGACAACCATCACTGGAGACACTGAAGTCTGAGTTCTGCTCTGAAGGCAGCCCCTCTCTGATCCGACTCAAAGCTGAATCCGACTCCTGACCAACTCTGATCCTGTCGACCAACGAAGACTGAACCTGAAGCGCTGCTATCACACTGGCACTGGCTGGTCTGACTACCCAACGCCCATACGCTGAAGCTCTAAGGCGGACCTCTGAACTCCTGTCAAGGCACAAGCTACACCCGGAGCACCTCTCCGCTCAAAGCATCTGCAACAACATTCGCTCTACCGGGTGGTAGAGGATCTCAAATCGTAGTCGTGAAGTAGCTCCAACCACCTCTGTCTCAAGTTCAGCTCCTTCTGAGTGAACAATACTTGAGACTCTTGTGGTCCGTGTAAACCTTACACGACGCCCCATACAGATATGCCTCCAAATCTTCAGCGCGAAAACCACAGCTGCCAACTCCAGTCGTGGGTAGGGTAGTTCTTCTCATAAGGCTTAAGCTGCCGAGAGCCATAAGCCACTACCTTACCCTGCTGCATCAAAACACAACCTAGTCCCTTATGGGACGCATCACAGAAGACCTTGAATCCCACAGTCCCAGAAGGCAAAGTCAGAATCGGTGTGGTCGTCAGCCTCTTCTTAATCTCTAGGAAGCTCTGCTCGCAAGCCTCGCTCCACTCATACTTGATCTCCTTCCTCACAGACGGGTCAGCGGGGATACAATCTTAGAGAACCCCTCGACAAACTTCCTATAATACCCAGTTAACCCAAGGAAACTGCGGATCTTAGCGACATTCGTGGGCCTCGCCCACTCCATCACAGCTCTAATCTTCTCAGGGTCCACTGAGATACCGTCCTTCGAGACCACATGTCCCAAGAATACTACACGATCCAGCCAGAAGTCACACTTCTTCAGCTTAGCATATAGCTCACGATCCTTCAACGTCTGCAGAACAATCCTCAGATGCTCCTCGTGCTCCTCTGCACTCTTGGAATACACCAAGATGTCATCTATGAAGACCACTACAAACTGATCCAGATAGGGTTTGAAAACCCGGTTCATCATATCCATGAAGACTGAGGGAGCATTAGTCAAACCAAATGGCATAACTAGGAACTCGTAATGACCATAACGAGTCCTAAAGGCGGACTTAGGCACATCCTCGGCCTTAATCCGCAACTGATGGTAGCCTGAACGAAGATCTATCTTCGAGAACACTGTGGCGCCCGCCAACTGGTCAAACAGATCATCTATGCGCGGAAGGGGATAGCGGTTCTTGATGGTCACCTTGTTCAGCTCTCTATAATCGATGCACAATCTGAAGGTCCCATCCTTCTTCTTCACAAATAGCACTGGCGCTCCCCAAGGCGAAATACTAGGGCGAATGAAGCCCTTGTCTAGCAACTCCTGAAGCTGGACCTTCAGCTCCTTCAACTCCGCCGGACTCATACGATAAGGGGCCCTAGAGATGGGCTGAGTCTCTGGCGCTAAGTCAATCGTGAACTCCACCTCCCTCACTGGTGGTAGTCCGGGCACATCATCCTGGAAAACCTCAGGGAACTCTCTGACGATCGGGATGCTCTCCAAGCTGGATCCCTCACGCACCTCTGGCAGATAGCACAAGAATCCCTGGCAGCCCTTCCTCAAGAAGCTGGCTGCCTGCATCGCAGACACAATCATAGGCGCACACGAGACTGCATTCCCAGCAAAGACAAAACGGCTCACGCCCGGCAATTCAAACACTACTCTCCTCGCTGCACAGTCTATATGGGCATGGTGCTCTGCTAGCCAGTCCATGCCCAAAATCACATCAAAACAGGTCATCCGCATCGGGATGAGGTCAGCACAAAAGGTCTTGTCCCGAACTACTATGGGACAAGCCTTACACACAGAATTCAGCACACAAGGGGCAACCCCACCTAATGGACTACTCACACACAAGTCTACCTCACTAGGCACAGCAGTCAGTCCAAGGTCACCCAACAAATCACAGCAGATAAAGGAGTGCGTAGCTCCAGAGTCAAACAGACAAAATACATCTCGAGAATGGATCTGGAGAATACCTGAGACGACGCGATCTCCAGCTCGATCACGCTCTCCAGCCATAGCATAAACCCGGGCCTGAGTCTGAGGCTTCTTCTGATCGGACCTCGCCCCTGAATCTGAACCGGTGCCTCTATCTCCTGAGCCTCTACCGGATGCCTGAGGGCACTGAGCGATCCGGTGCTCCATCGACCCGCACTTAAAGCAGTCACCAGTCTTGTTGTAGCACTCCCTACCAGGATGGGAGTGGCCACAAGACCCACACTTCGCCCCAGCTGACGAAGATGAAGAAGCTCCCCGACGATCTCCATAGGACTGCTTCTTTTGAGGAGGAGCAGCCTCCTTCTTCTGAGGCTCTTCAGCACGCCTCTTCCCCTTATGGTCCTTGCCAGCCTGTCTGCCCCTGATGTCGGCCTCTACCAGCAGAGCGACATCTGCCACATCTCTGAAGGTCCGGTGACGAAGGGGTGTCACACGGACCTAATGTCTGGTCTGAGCCCACTCTCGAACTTACGGGCCTTCCTATGCTCATCTGGCTCCGGAGCATACTTCGAGAGCGTCACGAACTTCCTCACGTACTCCTCGACTGACATGTCTCTCCCCTGGCGCAGCCGGTTATACTCGTTGATCTTCTGATCCTTGTAAACGTCCGGATAGAACTGCTTGTTGAACTCCAAGCAGAACTGATCCCAGGTCCAAGGCTGGGGTGCCTACCCATCACCATACGCCACCACTCCTTCGCCTCCCCCTTAAAGAGGAACGTGGCGAAGTCCACCTTCTGGTCATCCTCCGACCCCATCACTCTCAGCAGGTCCTCGACCTCAGTAATCCAATGGCTCGCCTCCTGAGGGTCACCACAGCCGTCAAAGGAAGGCGGCTTTAGCTTCATGAATTCCTGGAGCGCCCTGACTCGGCCTCCCACAGCATTCGCCCCTGCTGGGCCTGCTCCACCAGCTCCTCCACCAGCTCCCCCAGCAGCTGCAGCCATCGTCTGCATCAACTGTGCCACAAACTGCTGTACTGCATCCGCAGCATCTCCCTGAGGGGTCACTGGTGCTCTACGAGGAGGCATTCTGAGATACACAAATCCAAAACTTGTCAGAACTGACTCACACTTCAACAATTGCCACAACTGAACCTCAACAAGCAAACACAACCACAGACCCTAAAGAAAGCCAAACCTGGCTCTGATACCACTAAATGTAACACCCCTAAAACCGGCCTAAGAGTTAAGGGTATTACACGCCGCGTATTACTACCAATAACGCAAGGCTCTAAAACACTCAAATGCAATAAAGGCCCAAAACAGAGTTTACATAAACATTATAAACCAAGGTACTCAATTACAACGGAAGTAATACGAAATCCCAAATACATATCCAAGTCAGAAACAGAAGTAAAAATAGTAAGGCCCTAAGGCTACAACATCAAATAATAGTCTAAACAAACGAAAAGCTAAACTCTATAGCTCTAGAATCTTAAGATGATCCTCGCTGATCAATCTGCAAAAATGTTAGAAGTAGGGGAATGAGCACACAACTATGCCCAGTAAGCAGCGACCGTCATCAGTAAGGTCGCTCAAAACAATTGGAAACAGAAGAGAAGAATATAAACATAATATCCACATTCCTCAAACAGTCAGAAGATTTCAGAATCAGAAACAGAATGGGACACAAGAGTCCCCGGTGCAGAAACAGTCAGAGTTCTTAAACAGAGAAGGGACAAGACACAATGCACACACTCAGAAGGGTCGAAGACCCATAGACCATGAGATCTCTCGGCAAAGAAATGACTCAGAAGGGTCGAAGTTCAGACGCAAGTCGAGACTCAGAAACCAAAGATTGTCAAATGTCCGAACTTGTGTCCGGACATCAATGTTCGGACACAAGTCGAATTGAAATCAGATAGAGGAATTTAGAATGTCCGAACATCAATGTTCGGACTGATGTTCGGACGGGTTACGGAGAAGAGTTACGCGGAAGGTCCGACCTTGTGTCCGGACGTCCAAGTTCGGACACAGGTCAAACTAAAATCAGGGAAGAACCCAAGGGCGTGTCCGAACATCAAAGTTCGGACTTATGTTCGGACATGCCCCGAACTTTGAAAATCAATAGAGCAAAACACATTGTCCGAACTTCAAAGCTCGGACAGAAGTTCGGACAGTGCGAAAACTGCATTTTCCAGAAGACGAACAGAGCAGAAACTTGTGCAAAAACATCATCACGAATTGCCAAATTGATACACACACCAAATCACAGAGAAAAACAGAGAACCATGGGGTTTTAACCATTCCAAAACGCAACCAAACAGACAACACAAACAGAATCCACACACAAAACAGAACCGTTGCAATCCCCATGGCTGAACTTCCAAACCGAATCGAGTAACCACCTACCTCGTTTATCAGAAAACAACGAACTGAGGCAGCAGGCACAATCCACGCAGAGCAACAATCCGGACAGATCAACAGCCACTGATTAACCAAACCAATTGACACAAAAATCAGAAACTGAAATGAAGAACCCTAGATTATCCAAACCCCAAAATCTGCAACACCAACCTGATTTCGGAAGTGAATAAACTCCACAATCTGCAGCAGTTCCACAGCCCGCACAATCACAACTCAACAGCAACGAAGCCTTCTGATTTAATCATGTACAACGGCTCAAAATCAGAAAACAGAGAGAGAAGGAAACCACCAACGCAGTCCCGAATTCTGGAATACAAACCTAAATCGATCAGAGAAACGTAGCAGCAAAACCCTTCAATTCGATTGTAGCAGCAGCCTTCACGATCCTCAGCAAGAGAGAGAACAGAGAGAGAGAAGAATGGAAGTCGATGTTCTGAACGCACGATGGAACTAGTGGAGGAAAACTGATCGTGATGTAAAACGATTAGAAGATTAATAATTAAATAAGGATCCCTTTCCTTATTAATTAAAGAAAACAATTACCTTAATTGTTTTAAGCAATGACTTCCTTGCCCTCATCTATCAAAACAATACCGCCGAAGTCCCAACTGACAATCATAATATAATCCATCTTAGATCATTATATAAACCGGACATAATATAAGGTTGCAATTATACGGGTTATAACAGAATCTGAACGTTGAAGTTGGTTTCAACGGGTGGGTGGGGCGGGCATCATGGATAATTGAAAAACCACCCGGATCAAAAGGAAATGTTATCCCAACACTTAGAATGTAGAAGTGCATGCTCCACTGATCTTTAGTCAGGTGGAAGTGTTGAGATTGTTGATCCTTGGTGCGAGGATCAAATTTTGGTGGAGCCTCCTCTTCGAAATTAAGGATGAAAATATCCTTATTTTCAATGAGCGGTGCAGGGAGAGCTCTGGGGTGGACTTTGTCTTCTATCTCTAGTCCGGGATCAAAAGGGAAGGTGGCCTCCACACTTAGTGGGTGAACTTTATGCTTCCACCTTACATCATTATTGCTTAGGTGGGGAAGGCCTTGATCCTCCAGACGAAGATCAAAGTTTGATGGCTCCTCCTCCTCAATTTTGAGGATGTAGATGTCCTCATCTTCTTGGTGAGGCTCATTGGACGAGCTTTGATGTAAATTAACTTCAGAGGGAAGTGGCTCCTTGAAATCGACTATAGCACTCTCTTCTGATGGCTCGGAGGGAGGTGGCATCTCCTCCTTCTCAAGGTTGAGGATGTATCCACCCTCAACTTCTGGGTAGAGCACGGTGAAGGAGGGGAAATAGTAGTTGATTTTAGAGGGAGGAGACTCCATGAAGTCCAAGGATAAACTCTCTTCTGAGGAGTTGTCTTCATAATCAAGCTGATGGTTGTTTGGTGATGGATTCTCTGATTCAAATAGGGGAGGAGGTGGAGAGTAGCTTAAGTCCTCAGCAGGTTGTTCCTCCTCATGAACCACTGCATTCAGTTGTTGAACTGGTTGTTCCATGTGTTCTACCTGATCTAGCGTTCTTTGCTGGATCATTTCAGAGGTTGAGGTAAAATTTGCCATCATTTCCCTTAGAATGGGTTGTCTCTCTCTATTGCAACCATAGGACAATGGGAACTTTCATGGTCTCCTCCACACTCTCGGCACACAAAGATGGGGATAGTCTTGAGAGATGACTTGAAATCCTCCAAGAGAGATCTCAATTCAGCATTTGGGTCTGAACATTGGGGGCTTTCATGGTACTCTCCGCACCTTTGACATACACTCCATTGATTGTAGTTCTCTGCGCCATAGGGGTAACCGTACCAACTTCCTGCTTGATCGTAGTGACCATCCATCAGAATTAAGTACCTTAAAAACAAAACAAAAATTTATACACAAAATGGGTAAATAACGGAAATAATAATAAAAAAACTAAACAGATAATAAACCAGATAGTTGGACCGAAGTCCCCGGCAACGGCGCCAAAAACTTGTTGAGTAAAATAGTAGTTAAACTATCTTGCTACTTATGAGCAGTGAACCCAATCTTTGTAGTACAACAAGGTCGTATCCACAGAGACTTCGCAACTATCTAATTAATTATCAAGTTAGTAAATGTACAAGAAGATAAATAAAAGTGCATAAAATGTAAATATGGGGTTTAGCCGGAGGCAAGCTTGATTTTGGGAAAATAAAAATAATTAAAAGCTTAAATAAAATAGTTATGTAACAAGTGGATGGAAAAAGGTATCCTAGGATAGCGGGGGAATGCCTAAATTACTTAAACAAATTCATAACCATGTCTCATTAATTATTGTCTATAAAGTTAATAAGTGTCAGTTACGAACTCTTAGTTATAGCCTCAGTATTTTCTGCTCAATCCGGAGTGTAAATACCAAGGTTTATTCCTTTGTGGTACTTTGACTATCTCAAAATCATGTGTTGATAGTTACCAAATAAATGCAGTAGTTTGTCGCGTAAAGATTAACAATATTTATTGAAAGGAATTAAAACAAGTTTAATAAGTGAGACAGGTAATAAATATTATTTAAGTGCAGACATTAATTATAATCCTAGTTTGCTCTATTTGTCCGTTTAAGAATTTATCTTGTGGCCTTCCTAAATCATAGATAAGGACAACTCTTAATTAATTCAATACGATTTTACAATCATAAAAAGTCTAAAATCATTAATTAGCATTAAGCAAGAATTCTTTTAATAACAGCGATGGATTTTATCTGCTAATCAAGGAGATAATATCTAACGTTTGTCTTTCTTTGTGGTCTATTCTCAGATTTACAAAATCATTGAAATAAGAGAAACCGTAAATGCATAAAAATGATCAGTTGTTAAGCATTTAATAATTTAGATAGACAAAACAAATATTTATAAGCAAACTTGGTATTAAATAAGTCTGGATTATTTGGGGTTAAACCCCATCCTAGGATACGAATAAAAATCACTCAGACATTAATACAAATGAAAAGAAAGCAGAGATAGCCATTATTTTGGAGACTGCTGGAGGACACGGGAGTGCGATTCGCTTCTACTCCAGCTCCTTTTCTTCTCTTCTTCTTATCGTGCTTCTGCTTCGTGGTGGAATGAAGAATGAAAATAAATGGAGAAGTGGGGGATAAGAGGATGGAATGGATCGTAGGTGTGGTTTGTGTTGTGGTCGATTGTCTGTAACGGTGGTCTTTGGATTATGAGGAAGGGATGATTTATTTGAGCAGAAGGAGCGTGGGTTTTATAGAAGAAAGGAGGAGGAAGAAGACAGGCTGCGACAACGCGTGAGGGATTTAAGGAGTGCAGTGGGGCGGCGCAACGCGTGACGAATTTCAGGACTGTCGGCCGGCGCCTGATATTGCCATCAGGTAGATAGATATGTCTGTAGGCGCCGCAAACGAAGAAGCAAATTGGGGAAGACGGTCGGTGTAGTTGCCAGTTCTATTAGTTGTCCGGTCTTTTTTCCACGGACAGCTCTATTTCTTGTCTGGTCAAATATCCACGAACACATTTCTTCCTTGCTTACGTCCGCCCCTTGTCCGTCCATAATTCCACGGACTCATTTATGTCCTTGCTTCTGTCCGGCCAAATTTGAGCGGACGTAACACGGTTGCACATTTTGCCGCGTCCGAACCGGCGTCCAGACCACCCTGGTTCGGACGGCTGTCATTTTCTGTCTTGTCCGTGCTTTTCTCCTCCGCGACGCGCCACTGACCAATCCCC
>CM041777.1:267824536-267966439 GCA_023374045.1 Limonium bicolor
ACGTAACTGAGCAGATTAACTGAACGAAGAGCACTTTACTATCATGCATCACTTACCATTGAGTGGCAATGATTCTTGTTCCCTGTGATAGCTTGAAGAATCGGACATGGGAGAATTGGCTACATTTCTGTTACGCCCTCCTAAATGTATGACCAGTTTGGTGGCCTTGACAGGCTTTTTGTCGGCTGCCTTACCAGCATTTTCACCACTGCTTGTCCTGCTTTCAATCCGGAGTACTCCCGGCCTTTTTTCAGCATCATCCACGACATCACTGATCGCTTTCTGCTTCTGAATCCCCTGTTGCTTCATGGAACATAATACTCTAGAAGGACTAGAAGTGTCGGTTCCACTCCTATGGGATTGCACATAATCCTGTCCATTGCTGGGGGCAAATTGCCCAGGTTGTGCTTCTTGATCTTCAAAATTATGCTTCAGATCAGAGTCACCACCAGAACACATTTCATGTTCTTTTTTCTTCACATGCTTCTTGCTTGATGATTTTTTCCCATGATCCTTGCTCTTTTTCACAGTATTATCTGCTAAACTTTTAAGTGATATCTTAGCTCGCCCATGTTCATTTTTCGCAAAGGGACCATCATCATCATCATCTGAGAAAGGGGAGATGGAAAATATTTCATCCTGGCTAGGTAAACCTGCAGCAGACCTCAGTTCTGCTATTAGATCTCGATCTGTCTCATCTTTTCGTCTCCACAGCTCCCTGACAGCATCTTCAAGATCCTTCACCTACTCAACAATGTATAAGAATTCTGTCAGAAAAGCTTATAACCTAAAAGAAAAGATTCAAGCAAGCATCAAAGAGAGACTAAAAGAAGGTAAACAAAAACATGAGAGGCACCTGATAGCACTCGCCGCGACAAGTTGGGCAAGTATACGGGA
Organism: Limonium bicolor; assembly: GCA_023374045.1. Lineage (NCBI taxonomy): Eukaryota > Viridiplantae > Streptophyta > Magnoliopsida > Caryophyllales > Plumbaginaceae > Limonium > Limonium bicolor. The sequence goes on from CM041777.1 coordinate 267,825,434, forward strand.
GATTTCCATCTGCTTGAAACTGAAGGTATTTCTCGTCACTGCAAATATACGATGCCCGAAATTAGAATCCTCTTACAGAGGAAAGAAAACAAATACCCTTTAAGGTTAAGCACGTAGGATCAGTGTGAACCTGATTTCATCACACTGGCAATGTACCCAGCGCTGGCATATGTCACAGCATACCATAGGGGTAGCCTCGGAATCCCTATACACCTAATATTCAAATTGAACGCATAATCTTTAAAGCAATGATAGAAAGATGTAAGCCGTTCATATAAGTAATATTCAGAGAGATGTAGTGATAAGTGAGAACAAGTGACCAAATGAAAGAAGATGAGACCCTCTCTGAAGTGATTAGCTATAACCTCAAAAACTGCTTTCTAAAAAAAGTAAAGCCTCAAAGATAGTACATTGTACTAATGCATCTCGACAGTCAAACAAGACACAAATTAAAATGGGTTTAGAAAAATAGAAAGGAAAATAAACTCTTAAAAAACATAGGATGTGATAACTTCATATAGGCAAGAAGCAATAAAATATTCAGAAATAGCATTCCAGCCAGAATTCCTCCAAAATACAAAGTCAGTACCCTCAAGCAAACTGGACAGTAGTTTCCTTTGGTGAACAATCTTCCACAAGCGTCACAGCATGTATATGATAAAAACCACCTGTCAACATCAAGAACATATATAACTTAAGGGGGGAACAGTATATACCAGTAAATACAAACAGATATGAATTGCCTCTAACCCAGGAAACCAAAATGATATTATTACACGATGAGGAGAAAAAAGAACAGGAAGCAGAACCAAAGTAAAATAACCAAGGGAGTCAGCATAACTACCTCACGCTTAGACCATTTCCTGGAACATTAGATCCACAGCTGTGGCACCTAGTGTGGTTGGGGCAGAGATAAGGTCCCGAGCTCACATTCTGCAACAAGATGTAGTGTAAGGCTCGAAACCACTTCAAATCTACAATTAAGCGCAAAGATGAATAACATGGGCAACCTTATGTGGTGGCTGCATACAGTAACAATGGTATGCGGCATCACACCTCCGGCAGAACTTGAACTTGCTAGGATCACCAGTTCTGTGACAGACCTAACAAAAATAGATCACAGTAGAGCAAAGAAGTTAAAGAGTGGGAAAACATGATAGTACAACAAAATCTACATGGAAGCATTCATTAGAGCGAGCTTCTGTCGAGACAATTGAAAAAATTGGACCCATTTGACAATGAAACATCAATCGCTCAAAAATAAGAGATATGGCCAGCCATGATTTTGTTGTAGGTCTAAGCTGGTAAAGTACAACACTAGAGAGGTTAAACAAGGGAATATAGATAGCCGAGTTTGAGGAATACCCAGAGAAGAGTTCATTGGAGTTTCTTTTCTTTGTGTCTAGAATGAGAAATCACTCTATTATGAGAATGCAGTATTTCCAAATATCATCAAACATCAGCATAACTAACCTCACATAGTCGGCAAGACGGGCAGGTCCATGAGCTCCAATGAAACAGATCTGCATAAAACTCACAGTCACACACTACACGGGACACCTAACCAGACAAAAAACATTAAGCAAGCAAATGAGGAGATTTACCTCTGTTATTTGACCATGTTTTCACACAGCTCCGGTGATATTTCTTGCTACAGCTTTTGCATGAAAGCATCCTCTGTGCTCTTAGACTACCTTCATTTTCACCAGAAAAGCATAATCGGCACATAACATTCACATTGGACAAGCCTTGCTCCTCTGCACAAGGATCCCTGGGCCCATCCTGAGTAGGCAGATGATTTTAATCAGGCATAGGGGTAAGAACATACTTTTCAATCAATCTATCAAAGAAAAAAATTCTGGTTATGGGACCATATTCAGTGTAAAAGAAGGAAAATCTTTCGGCAGACCTTAAAGGGAACCTAAACATTACAGACCCAAAAGGCGAAGAAGATTATATGAGGCCTCCTATGTTCACCATTAATCTACTACAGTAGTGCGGGAAAAAGAACATTCCAAATTCGAAATCACTATGATCGGCAGACATAAAGCAGAATGGTAACAGCCAACTTGTGACAACCATTCACAAACAAACGTGGGCACCCACAACTATATCGACTGGATATGCCCCAGAAGCACACAAGTTCAAAAATGCTAACCAAGATTGCAAGACTCGATCATAACCAGCTCACAACCTTAATAGCACGAATTTCAGCTACAATTCAAACCCAACACAGAAAATTGACCAACAAAAGCAAGCAACAAACCGGCAAGGACCCGGATTCAAATCTCCGAGCATAATCCTCAGCAGCAAGGGACGCCTCAGCAGCCCTCTTCTGCAGAGCAGCACGCTTGGTCTGCGCGGACAACTCCTCAGCTCCATCACCGACAACAGCGATTGCACCTTCCACACCGACACTACCCACCACAACGGATGGCGGTGGTGGAACCACCTTGGGAACGGGTATCTGAATCGTACCCTTGTCATTAACCCTAAGAAACGATGGGTCCTTTAGGAACTCCTCAACCTTGGCAATTTCCTCCCAGAATCGACTAGCTGCTCCATCGCTGCTGCCGGCCCGTGGAAACCCTAGCGCACAGGAGCAGATTCGCTTGCTGCCATTTGAAATAGAGCATCACACGAGGGTCAACAACATAAAAGGGGGTGGAGGGAAGAAATGAGGGAAAGACACGTCAGATAGAAGGGGATGATGGGTGAAATTAAGAGCTTGGGAGAAAGAAGAGAGGAAGAAGGGAAACAATAGACAGAGAAAAAGAGACCGAGAGCGAGAGAGCTTAAGTGAAGCAAGATACCATCATACCATGTAATTGGGCAAGCGACGTGAAAGGCCATGCGAGCGAGCAATTGAAAAAAAAAAATTGGTTCCTTTTGTTTTTCGGGATTTATTCCGAAAAATCGTTCACCCCGCAACAAAGTGTTCGAGCGTTTAGGTGGGGATTTGGGGGTTCTGTTTGTTGTCCCTCTCTATGAAGTCAGAACCCCGCCCGCCCGTTCCAGTAATAATACTAATAGTTAGATATAAAAAAGAAATAGTAAATATTTAAATATAAGAGCCGGTTCCGGTTTGGTTTTATCAATAATTTGAAAAAACAAAAAATGAACGACAAAGCCGGGTGAAGTCTGATATGAAGAGACGACTTTGAAGTAGAGCAGCTAGGGGAAGGAGCTGAGACAGTACGTTGTGGTTGTCGCGTGGCGGAGGTTTCTCTATTCTCGGTTGGGCCTCCGCTCCGCCGTTATTTTCTATCTACAAACGCTCGGTGACGGCGGTCTCTTTTTCCTCGTTCAGTCGTCCATGTGTTTTTTTTTTTTTTTGATAAAAGTCCATGTGTTGCTCGTTTACGAGAGGAATGTGCGGGTCACATGATTGGTACGCTGTTTAAGTTTATTCAGGAATGATAGGTTAATTAATAATGGACACATAACATTTGCATTGTACAACCACGGTTAGAGTCGATTACTATAACTTTAATGTATGGTTTTATAAACCATGGGTTTATTCATAGCTTTGCGTTATTGACGCAACAAATACAGACCAATCAGAACAGAAGTCCAAAACTGAATATAAGCCCAAATAATGTATATCTGTTACATAAATAGTACATACATGTATAGACAGCAAAACACATCGTTTTTCTAAAGTAAACTCTAGTAGTATAAATATATGTAGCTAGGTCATGTAAGACTGGAAACGAAATACAATATGAATCTTTTGGGAAATCACGCCACAGTGCTCTATCAGGTCCTCTTACCTCCACTTCATTCTTTTCTACATCGGTTTCTTCCTTCCTTCCACCTTCCTCCATCATAAAATTCGTCACAGAAAATTTTCCCTTATGGAAAATTCAACTTGAGTTATACCTTCGTGGGCATGGGTTATTTGGCTGGATAGATGGGTCTAAACCCAAGCCAGTTGAAACCATCAATGGTCTTCCCAATCCTGAATTTGCCACATGGGAACAAACAGATCAGTTGATAATGTCCTTGGTTGTTCTCTCTACTTCTTCTGCTAAAACTAGGAATAAGATACAAGATATGTTTGCTGCTAAAGTTAAAACTAGACTGATGTTGTTAAGCGCTCAGCTTATGAGTATCAAGAAGGGGTCAGGCAACATTACTACGTTCTTTAACAAAGCCAAATCTATAGCAAATCCTCTCTCCTCAGCTGGTTCCCCAATGTCTAACTCTGATTTTGTGAGTTGTATTATTTCTGGGTTACCTCTAGACTATGAATCTGTCAAAACTAACCTTATGTTGCGTACTGGGGTTGTTTCTCCATATATTCTATATAGTCAGCCCTTTACTTATGAGTCTCATTTAGCCCAACAGACCACATATATTATCTCTACCACTTAAATGTCGGTCAATGCCACTCAATCATCTCATAACAATTCTAGAGGCAGAGGAGGAAGAAATAACAGAGGAAACAATTCTTATATAGGGGGTAAAAATTCATCTAGAGGAGGTAATAACACTTCTCATCTTTCAGGTGGAGGAGACCCCAGAGTTTAGTGTCAAGTATATGGTAAATATGGTCACACTGCTACTGCCTGCTATCATAGGTTTGATCACGCTTATCAATCACATCCCTTATCTCACTTTAATGTCAACCACACTGCTGTTGATTCTACATGGTACCTAGATAGCTATACATCCAATCATTTCACACATGATTTTCTAATCTAAGTTTGGACAATCATATCTCTAGTACCTGTGATGAGGTCAGTTTTGGTAACGAATGTTCTCTACCTGTGAAAGGTCAAGGCACAACTGCACAGGGCTGCTTCCGAAACCTCATGGTTATTTCTCTCTCTCAAGTCTTCTATATATGCCTGACTTAAATAAGAACCTTGTCTCTGTTAGACCATTCACAACTGATCATAATGTTATGTTTGAGTTTTACCCTACCTATTTTTTGATTGAGGACCTGGCTACAAAGAAAAATCTACTCCGAGCAGGAATTAAGCATGTATACAATTTTTCTGAGGGATGTACAACACATGTGTGAAAAATCCAGTCTCTACCGTGATGCAGGCTCACACCACTCACAAGGCCACTACCAACATCTGGCATCAAAGATTAGGTCACCCATCTTCAAGGGTCACTAATCTCACTATCATAAATTACAGTTCACCTACTACTCTTAGAGATTTTGATCAAACAAATTATAAGGGCTGTTATATGGTGAATATGCATTCTCCTTCCCACATATACTCCTTCTGCAGACCCTTTGATCTTTTGTTTTTGGATGTGTGGGATCCTTCACACACAATTTCTTTAAATGGCTGCAAATATTATTTATCTGTTGTGAATGACTACAGTAAATTTATCTGCCTGTTTCCTCTGAGGCTTAAGTCTGATGTCCTTCGCACACGCTCAATTTTATCAACAATTGGTCTTTTGGACGAGTTTATGAAGAAGAATATTTTTGAATATTTTTGAATATCGAATACAATTTTTAAAGTGGACTACACGCATTAATTTTGGATCATTGTCGTATTAACATTTTTATTTATATATACATACAGTATTTTATTTAATGTCACTTTACAAATAATATAACTACTTGTAATAAGACTAAGTTTTAAAACTATTTTGAAACTGGGTCAATTTAAATAACTTGTAAATATTAATGTAAAAAATTTATTTAACCCTTAAGAATTTGGGATAATATAGTTAATCAGACGGTAGGTGGTGCAGCACGGTCACACAAAACATTGTGCGGGTAACTTAGTTGGCAGCCCAGTCAGCAGTCTAGTCAGCTGCTGACTGGATTACCTTTTGTTATATTAATTTTAAATTATTTGGTTCAAAATAAAAAAAATCACACCATTATTCATCTAAATTCAAGCTCCTCAAAACAAGATCAGATATGAATATGTTTTGAGAAGTTTAAAACTTTATATATATATATATATCCACATATTAATGAGACGTATTATTCCAAACATCAATTTAGTGTATCAATATAAACACATAACATCATTTTAGTGTATCATAATATCTATTTTAATGAATTATAATATCAAAATTAATGAATCATATCTTCATTTTAGTGTTTCATCATAAACATGTAAATATACAAACAACTTAAACAATAATACAACACAAATAATATTTGGTATTTATGAAAAATACATGATTCACCGTTGAAGGTTTTAATTACACCATACAACAATAATAATATACTACAAAATAATAATGATTTTTATCGGTTCCAAAGTTTGTTATCTAAATCACCATTAATTAATGAATCGTAATATCAAATTTAATGAATCATATGATTATTTTAGTGTATCAACAACAACATATAAAAATAAAAAAATTAAACAATAATATAACACAAAACAATATTTAGTATGTATGAAAAAAAGATTCACCATATAAGGTTTAAAATACACCGTACAACAATAACAGTAGTACAAAACAATAATGATTTTTTATCGGTTCCGGAATTCACAATCTAATTCACCACTTATTAGTTAATGAATGATAATATCAATTTTAATGAATCATAATATCAAAATTATTGAATCATATTATCATTTTAGTGTATCATCATACACGTGAAAATAGATTTTTTTTTCAAAGTTGTCAAAACATCTCCATGACTAGTCTTATTTTGAAGAGCTTTAATTTAGATTAACAGTGATATTTTTTTCATTTTGGACTTATATATTAAAAGTTACAACCATTTAAAGTTAATATAGTAAAAAGATAGCCTAGTCAATAGTCCAGTCAGCAAAACAGTCCAGTCAACTACTAACTGGACTGCCAGATGGATGGACCATACCTTTATAGGGTGTGACTGGTATGTGTGGTCAAATTGGTGATAGTAAACCCCCTTTTGTTTATCATAATTATTGGTAACCACCTAAATATCTTTGGCTATGAACCCCCGAACTATACCTCCGTTATCATAATCTAATTTACCACTTATTAGTTAATGAATGATAATATCAATTTTAATGAATCATAATATCAAAATTAATGAATCATATTATCATGTAGTGTATCATCATACACATGTGAAAATAGATTTTTTTTCAAAGTTGTCAAAACATATCCATGACTGGTCTTATTTTGAAGAGCTTGAATTTTGATGAACAGTGATATATATTTTTTTCATTTTGGACTGATATATTAAAAGTTACAACCATTTAAAGTTAATATAGTTTAAAAACAGCCTAGTCAACAGTCCAGTCAACTACTGACTGGACTGCCAAATGGATGGACCATACCTTTATAGGGTGCAACTGGTCCGTGTGGTCAAATTTGCGATAGTTAACCCCCTTGTGTTTATCATAATTATTGGTAACCACATAAATATCTTTGACAATGAGCCCTCAAACTATACCTCTGTTATCAAGACGTTAACTACGTGCTGACCCATCATCTTAGTCACATTAATAATGACAGGCTAGACAAAAAACACTGCTTAATCAACATTGTTATTTCCCTAAAAACGTGAATCCTACCTCGAAAATGCATTTGAAGTGGGATAAGGGAGAGTTAGATGATGTTGATTAAGCAGCTTTGTTGTCCAGCCTGACATTATTAATGTGATTAAGCAGACAGGTCAACACGTAGTTAACTTCCTAATAACAGAGTTATAGTTCGGGCAGGGCCGTCTTTGAGGGTATGCAAGTGGAGCTTTGGCATAGGGCCCACCTTATTACGGGCCCCATATTTAACGGTTATATTATTTTTTTAGTTAAAGTCAATTAGTTATTAATGTATATAAAAAAATTATAAGTAAATAAATTATAAAAGAAAACGTGATACTTTATTATTTAACTTTATATTATATATAAAACAATAAACTAATTAATAAAAGAAAATATGTTAAAACTAATATTCAACAAAGGTCTTTAAAACACATGTATACAACTAAAAATAACTAATAAATTAATAAATATTGAGTAATGAGTATCACTTAAATTAATATATAATTATTTTTTAGAATTTATATATAATTTAATATTATTATATATGATCATATATTTAATTGGCACAAGACCCCTAATTGATTGAGACGGCTCTGAGTTCGGGTACTCGTAGTCAAAGATACCTTAAGCTCAAGGTGGTTACCAATAATTATGATGTTAACTGTATTATCCAAAACCTCAAGGAGGTTCTGATTAATTTACTCTTTATTTAATCATACCTAATAATTATATACCATATGTATGTATATGTCATCAAATATAGATTAAAAATAAGTTCACATATAATTAGTAAATAATCGAGTGAAATGTATATGTATTATCTCAACTTTAGCTCAAATAAAAATATTATTTTTACAAAAGAAATATCAATATTAACTTGAAAATATAGATTACAGTTTACTTAGATTTAGTAAATGAAACTATTAGCATTCAAATAAATATATAGTAATTATATTATGAATTAACTTAATGGTTTTATTGAAACTTAATTTACTTTGAACATAGAATTAGAAATATTAGTTTTGTACTTTATATCATTTTGAATTTTATATAAATATATGCAACGCTAAAATTAAATAAAAATGTATGGTCAGTTTATATACTTTTTTGTCAATTTATATTACTTTAAGTATAACTTGATACTTACAAAACAATGTAACTAGAAATAGTTTTGATCAAAATTAATATTTTATTTGTTTAGCGGGTAACGTTTAGTGTCTAGTCTAGTAATCCGACCAGATCTCTTCCGGGAAAAACATTCACAACTCAAAAGGGTAATGATAGACTTAGACTAAAATTCAACCTCACATAATAAACCACACAAAGCTAAAGCAAAAACTTGAATATACAATTCAACTCGGCTAAAGAAAGATCTCATCCTTTCTATTGTCTCTCATCTTGACCAACTTCGTAAAATCCACATGACTTCCTTCAGTGCTCACTTTTAGAGCATTATAGAACTTAGTGAATCTCCATACATAATCACAATGTTATTTACCAACCTTCATACATATTGGGGTGATCTCCTCATTCTTTCTCACTAAATGTCTCCGTTCTTGTCTTAGATAATCATTGATTTGTAAGCACAATTTATTTTAATAGTGTTTTTTTAGTTTTTGGTTCAACATTTTTGCAATTCCAAAGAATTCTAAAATATCATATTAATTATTCTCGTTGTTGTTATTATGTATCAAAGATACCGAGGATACAAACCCCAAATGTAATGAAATAAAAAAAATAGAGTCGCAACCCAAAGATAAGAACAAAGTCTAATATGATAGAAATCGGTTTGTAGATAACTTATCAAAACTCTACGTTTACTCTAGGTTATTGTATAGTCTTCACTGGTATAAATAGCAACTACTAATAGAAATCTATGATATAGTCGTCATTCACATTCCCAAAATATACCCTTGTTTTCAGTGATCTCGTATGGTATCAGAGCTCGCTTAGTGCTCAAGCTAAATGACGATTTCCTCTTCTTAGTCTTCTAGAAGCTCGAGAAGCTCTCTTAACACTAGATCTGCTCACAAATCATCCTCTTTGGGTGTCTTTCCATCAACCCCAAACACTGACATGCCCTTCTTTATCTTCGCTACCTAAAACTCGCTCCTGAGAGTTACCCTCAGTAGAAGAGGTAGACCGCGCCCTATCTTCAAGGCCACGGTCTTTTTGGGTGGATCGATGACACCAAGCCCTTGTCTGAGCCCTATATAAATGTAGAACCAAACTCAGCTCACACCACGTGAAAGCAGTATGATTAGATGGTAATGTTTGTTCTCAATACATCTCTCTCACACTCTGTTATTGGTCTTGTATATGGGTGTGATACTGTTTCATCTACCTGAAACACTCTTGAAGAAATGTATACAACTCTTTCGTGTTGCAAGAGGAATGCAAATTAAGGTTCACCTGTGTACTTTGAAGAAAAATTCAAATAGTAGAACAGATTCTTATTTGAAAATTCAAAACTTAGCTAATGCCTCAGCTGCTGCTGGAGATCCTTTGTCAAATAGAGAAATGGTGTAATTTATTATTGGAGGTCTGGGTTTTGATTATGATGCTATTGTCACAAACTTAGCAACCAGGGCAGACCCCATCACTTCTCATCAAGTTTACAGCCAACTGTTCATCTATAAAAGCAAACTACAACTAAACACAACCACTGTCATGTCCCAAAATGAGTTATCCCTTACTTCTTCTCCTGCGGGTCCTCAATGTCATATAGTCCGGTCTAGTTTTCAGTCCAGGTGTAACACCTCTCTCCAAAAACACGTAATAATCCCTCACGTAGCATAAATAAAAGACGTCTTACAGTGGAAGAATAAACAACATAAACTCTCACACGGGTGTTACCTGTCATCACTCGCCCATGCGAGTAACGAAGCATAAACTAAATCCAACAACGAAAATAAACAGCACTACCAAACCGCTGTGACAACGATAAATCCTATACATCATACTAAGTCCAAAAACCATAACCGTCGACAAGTGAGCATCTACCCTGACCCCGTACTTCGGCTTCAACGATGAAAGCAACAAGCCATAAAGGCTCAGCGATAAACGCTGAGTATGCGGGCCTGGACCCTATTGGTCACTTGTCATCTTAGTCATCTTGATATTAGATTGATTTCATGCTTTACCATTTTACAGATATATTTAATACTGTAACAATCATACATAAACACATAGTCATCCATCCAATCCAACAGTCATTATGTTTCACAAACAACAGTTGCATAAACGAATGTATCGAATAATTACAGTACAGTGTCTAATCGCCATAGCGAACAGTTTCCATATTTAATGTTATTTGGCCTTCAAGGCCTCATCCATCCAAACCATGATTAATTGTTTACCAGATGGGCGTCATGTTAGGACAACCCGGTTAACCTTACCAATGGACAGTAGTCCTCCCGCACACACAAAGGTGCTCATTTCGCCAGAGGTCCGGAGGCCCCTGACTATTCACTTTGCCTCGTAAGGCGTCCATTTAAAGGTCGTAGCCATGTACCAACAGTAGGTACCACCTGTCCCACGATCCAATTAGGGCTCGTTGGGAAATTACCTGGCACTAGTGGAAAAAATGTCTTATAACACAGGGCTTTATAACACGGCTTATGGCTCTCCATGTTATATAATTTTATATAACACGGCTCTCTTGATTTTATACCACGGCTACATTTGACCGTGTTATAATATCAGTTGAAACGCGGTCGTTTCGTTCAAAAAGCACAACAGGCGACATTTTTTGCTAGACTTTATAACACGACAAACCGTAGCTGTGTTATAAGAGATGCTGGAACGAGACTTTATAACACGGCTAAACCTAGCCGTGTTATAAGAGATGCTGGAACGAGACTTTATAACACGGCTAAACCGAGCCGTGTTATAAGAGCAATTGAAACGACGTAGTTTTGGTTGTCCCGTATCCTGACTGAATAAATATCGAGGACTTTATACCACGGCTTATATAAGGCGTGTTATAAAGTATGAAAATCGGAGTATTTTATACCACGGCTCATTCTGGGCGTGTTATAAAGGTTTCAAAACAACTCCGTTCGAGTTCGCCCAAGAGTTTTATAACACAGCTTTGGTTTAGCCGTGTTATAAAGTGTGTCTATTTACTTACCCATCTTCTTCCTCAATTATTTCGTTCCCCCTCTCAAAAAATAACCCCGCGGATCGAGCTCTTCGCCTCTCGCCTTCAGTCGACCTTCCTCTCGCCTTAAGCTCTTCGACTGCCACCGCTTCGACCGCCACTTCCTTCATCTTCAATCGCCACCGGCTTCGTCTCGCCTTCAGAATCCAACCGCACCACCTTCGTCTCGCCTTCACCGTCGTCCGCAGCACCTTCGTCTCTTCGACCGCGCCACCTTCGTCTTCGACCGCGCCACCTTTGTCTTCGACCGCCGGAATCCCACCACCACCTTCGTCTTCGACCGCCGGAATCCCACAACCACCTTCACAGCTGAAGTGGTACTGAATGCTCTAGAGCTTGTAATTTTTATATCTTAAAATTTCTCGTGAAGTATTGTTTGGTAAGTAGTCCACAGAAAAATGTTGACACACCCCAACTTGATCAAGCATAGTACACATAGGATTCAAAAAATTATGGGTTCAATGCACCCAGGATATGAGCTTAGATCTGGGAAATATTCCCCTCCCCAAGGTAATCAAAATGTCAGATTCAGTGTGGCACTCTCTGTTAAGATATTCAAGTTTTAGATCAAAATTTAATTGGTGATGTATATTACATTATATATCACATAAGTTTTTATGTCATGGCTCTGTAGTCTTAGTAACAAAATACTTCCTCATTTTTTTTAGTATAATACAGAGAACAAACAACAACAGGCATATAACTTTTTTCCAACCGAACTAATGGGCAGCAAAAACAAGGATGGCATCAAATTTTAAAAAATTACAGACCCACAAAGTAGAAGCAACTAAATATTGAGAAAATTGTCTCACTTAAACATCAAATTATCCATCAATCCTTTTTTATTCTTCTTCACGGCTGCCCATCCACCACCTTGCTGTTGGAGCTCCGCCTCCTTGGTTAAACATCAAATTATCCATCAATCGTGTTCAATTTTTTTTTTCTATATTTCGGTTAAAATATGCTTTTGATTTTCCGATCACAATCTGATCATTAAGCACCACAAGAACAAAGGCGAGGTTGTCTTCTGTTTTGAATGTGGCGAATTAATAGTCCATCAACGAAGTGGTCCTAATGATTAAACACTATTATTGATTACATAACCACAAGTTTGATTCACATCAATATTTTCTATGAAGTGGTCCTAATGATTAGACATTGCTATTTATCTGTGAATTTGAAACTACAACTTGTCTGATCCTTCTTTGGTGCAAGGGAACTTTTGTTTAATAGTTTTAGTGGTGATGAGATACTTCATACTCACGTGTGTGGCTGAGTTCCTCATATCATTTGGATTACTGAAACCAAAATCTCTAGTTTTTATAGGTTTGTCTTGTTTAAATATCTGTTTTGATTATTCATGAATGTTAAAGTTGCTGCTTAGAGTTCATACGGTTGCAAACTGCAACTAACAATAACTAGGTTTATGGACATGACTAGTTCAAATAGCTTTTTGGGTTCATTGGAGGTATGTGTGTTTTTTGAGTGGCTAATTCCCCCAAATTAGGGAACATTTATGTTGATTTTCCTTATTCTGATTTTCAATTAGACATATACAAGAAGCACCATTTAGCAACATGGGAATAGGATTAGCACCTTACTGTTAAGAATCCAGGACAAATAAAAGTGGAATTAATGATGTATTAATTTGCTATGCCATGTCTATACAGTCCAGGTTGTTTCATAATTTGAAACAGCTATCAAATCTGATAGCGAATGAAGTTAGCAATTTAGTTTTAGTTCTAATAAAAGAAATAAATAAAAAGAATAGTAAATGGTCTTCCTCTTTTTTAAAAACTAGGTTTAGCTCATTTAACTTTTTTGTATGTCAAAAATGGGTTTGTTTGATGACTAACCTTCTCACAATTAATTGTAAACTTTCTTTTTCTATATAAGTTGTTAGTTAATCGCTTTTAAATCTTGAATCGGTCAATCACCTAGCAAGCTTGTTTTTAAACACAATATACCTGGCCATTCATTATTTTTAGTAATGTTGTGATTGATTTTATGATATTGTTTAACTTATCTTCATATTCAATGATGCTTTGGTCAGGTTCTTGAAGGAAGAATGGAACTAGAAATTGATTCTCTTATTTTTTCACCTTTCTAGAGATTAGAATCTGTGGAGCTGCTGCATCATCTGTGGAACATCAATGCTCTTCTTCCGGAATCGGTAATATACTTGAAATTATCTTCTTCTCTCTTTCAACCAGGAACATTACTACACCATGCTCTTTATTCTCTTCTTCATACTATTACTGGCAGCAAGGAACATATATAAATCTGCGTTGCACTTCATTCTCTTCTTTTTTCTCCTTTCTAGAGATTAGAATCTGTGGAGCTGCTGCATCATCTGTGGAACATCAATGCCCTTCTTCCGGAACCGGTAATATACTTGAAATTATCTTCTTCTCTCTTTCAACCAGGAACATTACTACACCATGCTCTTTATTCTCTTCTTCATACTATTACTGGCAGCAAGGAACATATATAAATCTGCGTTGCAGTTCATTCTCTTCTTTTTTCACCTTTCTAGAAATTAAAATCTATGGAGCTACTGCTGCATCTGTGGAACCCCTGCTGCAAAGATAAATTTGTGGATTTAGCGTTGTTCTTCACTCTCTTCTTCTGAAACCGGTAATATACTTGAACTTATCTTCTTCTCTTTGGTTCTGGATAATTTTTTTTCGTTAAACTTTGGTTGATGAAATCAAACATAGTTACCCGTCCAAGATATATCCAATAGGGGTATATCTTGGGTAGTCCCCGTTGGGACTGTCCATGATCGTTAGATCTTATCACTTAGGATGTGAATGGGCATCTGATATGTAAAGGAGATAAAATTTCGGTTCTATCAGAAACTCACTCACAAGTGGGATCTGGCGTGATTGGATGGGTTTAGGTTGAAAAATATGTATAGTACAAATAATGTTGATAAGGACCCTGCATGATCCATGATGACAAGTATCTTGGTCACATATGAAAGGCAACGATGGATCGTTCGTGGATGTACAAGAAAGAACTCGGTGATGACTATATTGAAGGGGTAAAGGAATTTTGCAGAGTTGCTGAACAAAATCTGCGCCCTGAGGATTGTGGCTACATTCTATGCCCTTGTAGAAAATGCAAGCTTGACTTGAAGTATAATAACCGCCAAATCTTTGACCACCTCGTTCGTTACGGTTTCATGGAAAACTACACTGTGTGGAAGTGGCACGGTGAGAGTTCTGATAATGTGCATATGTCTGATGAGAGACATGAAGAACAACCAGATATTGAACCTCATGTTGAGAACTTAGAAGCGGATGATATTGATTCAGAGCTAAGTGAGGCAGATGAGGATCTAATTGATGAAATGCTACAAGATGTTGAACAACATTATTCAGGAAAACCGGGTGCGTATGAAAATTTAAAAGAGTCAGCTAAGACACCGTTGTACTCCAGATGTGACCCGTTGAAGTTGAATAAACTTAATGTCGCATTGAAGTTGATGAATCTGAAAGCAAAGCACGGTTGGAGTGACGTAAGTTTCACTGCTTTGCTAGAACTGCTGAAAGATGTTCTTCCAGATCCAAATGAATTGCCCGTGTCCACGTACCATGCAAAGAAATTGTTGTGTCCAATGGGAATGGAATACAGAAAAATTCATGCTTGTCCGAATGGGTGCATACTGTACTGGAAAGATAATGAAGATGCTGATAGTTGTTCCGAGTGTGGAGAGGCTTGTTATCTGAAACGAAAACAGAAAGATTGTGACTTGACGACAGCTAAAGTACCGACAAAGGTGTTATGGTACTTGCCAATAATCCCTCGTTTTAAACGTTTGTTCGCAGTTGAGAAAGATGCAAAAAATCTAAGATGGCATGCAACAAATAGAAAGAAGGACGAAAAACTTAGACATCCTGCGGATTCACCACAGTGGAGAAATATCGATAGGATGTTTGATGAGTTTGGTCGGGATGCAAGAAACTTAAGACTTTGTTTGTGTACAGACGGGATGAACCCTTACGGTACATTGAATAGCATACACAGTACCTGGCCAGTTTTGTTGGCTATATACAACCTTCCCTCTTGGTTATGTATGAAGCCACGCAACATTATGCTTACCCTTCTGATCTCTGGACCAAAACAACCTGGAAATAAAATAGATGTGTTCCTTGCCCCATTGATCGACGATTTGCAATTACTGTGGAATGAAGGAACTATGGTTTACGACTCATATGCAAAGGAGACATTCAATTTGCGTGCAATGTTGTTCTGTACAATAAATGATTTTCCTGCCTATAGTAATCTTTCTGGTTACTCGTGCAAAGGAGCAAAGGCGTGCCCTATATGTGAGGATGACTCAGTTGATCTTCGACTGAAGCACTGTGGAAAAAATGTCTATCTAGGTAATAGACGATTTCTATCAATTGGCCACAGATACCGGAAAATGACAAAACAGTTCAACGGGAAAACTGAATTTAGTGTTGTTCGTAATCCTTTATCTGGTATTGCTGTTTTCAAAAGGGTTAAAGATATTGCTAACAATTTTGGCCCTCCATTAAAGCGACCAGTAAAAAGTATTTGGAAGAAGAAGTCTGTGTTTTGGGAACTAGAGTACTGGAAACATCTACAAGTGAGACACTGTCTGGATGGAATGCATATAGAAAAAAATGTGGGAGAAAGTTTGTTGGGGACATTGCTCAACATTAAAGGGAAGACAAAAGACCACATGAAAGCGCGAAAAGATATGGTAGAAATGGGAATACGTGCAGAACTAGCTCCGCAAGAACGCGGAAAGCGTATATTTTTACCCCCCGCTTGTCACACCTTGTCAAAACAGGAGAAACATAGTCTCTGCAGCAGTCTTCATAATACCAAGGTTCCAACTGGATATTCATCTAACATACGAAGTCTTGTTTCCATGTCAGATTTGAAATTGGTTGGAATGAAATCACATGACTATCGTGTAATAATGCAACAACTCCTACCAATTGCAATTCGTGGTATATTGCCTGCAGATGTAAGGAAGACAATCACAAACCTTTGTTTCTTTTTCAATGCTATATCAGCAAAGGTTCTCGATGTGGAGACGTTAGATAAGTTGCAAGCTGATGTTGTCCTAACATTATGTCAGCTTGAGATGTTCTTCCCTCCATCATTTTTTGACATCATGGTTCATCTAGTTGTTCATTTGGTTAGAGAAATTAAAGAGTGTGGACCAATGTATCTTCGATATATGTACCCGTTCGAAAGATATATGGGTATTCTAAAAAAAAAAACCGTCGATGTCCAAAAGGAAGCATCGTTGAGGGATATACAACCGAGGAAGCAATTGACTTTTGCACTAACTATTTGGAAGGGGTGGATCTCATCGGTCTTCCAAAAGATAGACATCATGGAAGATTCCAAGGAGTGGGTGTGAAGGGGAAAAAATGTATAAACCTGATGTCGAATTGCTCAATAAAGCACATTTACTGGTTTTAAAGCATTTAGAAGTGGTTGAACCATATTTTGAAGAACATATGGCTATCCTTAGACTACAAAATCCAACAATGAGCGTTTTAGGTTAATGAAGGAACAAAATCGAACTTTTATTCAGTGGTTGAAGGAAAGGGTGTTTTCCGAAGATGCTGTTAATGTTCCACAGTTGTTGCAGTGGTTGGCAATTGGGCCAAACCTTGATGTCATATCTTATGAAGGATATGACGTCAATGGGTTCACATTCTACACCGAGCAGGATCGTAAATCAATAGTGCAAAATAGTGGAATCAGTGTTGTTGCATCTCAGGAATTGTACCTAAATGCTCGGGATCCTGCTCCTACTGTAGACACTAAACAATATCATGGAGTTATACAAGATATATGGGTCCTTGACTACACAAAATATGATATTTGTTTATTTCATTGTAAATGGGTGGACAACAAGCATGGTTACCGTGTTGATGATTTTGGGCTGACACTTGTTGATCTCAGTAGAACTACTTCAACCGATGATCCATTTGTTGTTGCAACTGATGCAAAGCAAGTGTTCTATGTAAGTGATCCATGTAACTCAAAATGGTCAATTGTTCTTCAAGGCAAAAGACGTGTGCTTGATAATGATGTTGAAGATGATGTTGAATTGATGGAAGACACTCCACCATTGTCGGTTCAGTCATCTCATATTTCAGTTGACGACGATGATCACATTAAGACCGTTCAATATGTATAGTCAAACCATGATGAAGGGTTATGGATTCAAAAATGATGTGAGATGTAAGTTTGGAAACAATTAATATTTTTGGATTTTTCTTTGTGTATATTAAACTGTAAATACTTTTGTTTATGTAAGTACATTTGTTTTGACAAATAATCTAACTATACATATTGTTTGTTTGCAGTTGTTGTCTATTATGGATGAAGCCCATGATGAGGTAGTTACTAATGATGAGCTAGTTACCAATGATGAGGCAGTTACCAACGATGAGGCAAGGGCAGTTGAGGGTGAGGAGCATACTGAGGGTCAGAATGACGAAGGGCCTTTTGATCATGGTAGTTCCTCATTATCTAAGCGAAAGGGTCGGGGACCTACTAGAGGGTTGAAAGCGAAGAAAACGAAGACATGTGATCTGGTATGGGATTCTTACCTTAGACATGGGGGTGGGTCAAAAGATCAGTTTGCTAGCATGTTGGGCACACTATCCAAGAGTAAATGCAACATCAATTCATGTTGGGATGACATTGATGAAAAGCGCAAAGATTTGATGTGGGAGACAGTTAGAGATAAGTATAGCATACCTGAAGATCTGAAGAATAAGGTTTTGTCTTTGATTTGTGAGAAAGCTAGACAGTTTAGACATTCACTAGTCAGACGTTACATAAACCCGGAGACACGAAACCCAGAGCTTACACCTCCATGGATCTTATATGAAGGGATGATCTCACAAGCTGATTGGGATTTGTTTGTCGCAAACCGCATCACTGAAGAATTCAAGGTATTTCCTAATACTTATCTTATCTAACGTAAAAGAAATCATTGTATGTCAAATTCAGCCTAATGTAACTAACTTTGTTTTTCCGATAAATGTCAATAGGAAATCCAAGCGAAGGCGAGGGCAAATCGAGAAAAAAATCTTTATCCACATTATATGGGCAAGAAGGGATACACAGGGTCCATACCTATATGGAAAGATGAGGGTCTGCTAAAAAAGATCAATGAAGACGGGCAAGAGGAAGACATTCAGTCAACTGATGAAGCAGATAGAGGTGACTGCTTTTTGTTGGGGCGACAAAAGAAAGATTCTGAAGGACATCGATACTTTCCGGTTTATGAGACAGAGGAGCTTGCCAAAAAAGTTGTAAGTAATCTTACTTTTTGTGTGAAAATTATAAACCGAGCATGTATAAAATAATATCTGCTGAATCTTTAACATATTTGTTAAAAGGACAAGTTAAAAGAATTGAGAAGAAATAACAAATGGACCCCTGCTGGAGAAGATGATATACTAAATAGAGCATTTGGGAGAAAAGATCATTGTGGCGAGTCAGAGGGATGGGGGGCAAGTCCGTAAGAGGGATGTTTTTCCTAAGTCTGGAACTCATTCCGGTATGGGGAAAGTAGATGTAGAGGCACTTGTGGAGGCACTTGTGGAGCAAAGAGTTGAGCAAAAATTAGTTGAGGAAAGACATGCCAATGACCAGAGGACGCAACAACAAATTCAAGCCATATTATCACAATATGGACTTATACCAGCTAATATTACTCCACCGCCTTCTCAGATCTCACACAGTCTTCTTCTCAACCTCATTCCCATCCCCATCCTCAGTCTCAGCCCCAGCCACCCTCAGCCCAGCCCCAGCCCCAACCTCCATCTCCACCTTCTTCTCTACCTTCTGTTCAAACTCTTTCTTTATCTTCTTCTCAACCTCTTTCCCAACCTCTATCTCAAACTCCTCAACCGACTATGATGAATCCATATCCATTCTCTGACATTGAGGTTTGTGTACATTCTAATACGTGAATAATACCTGAAACCATTTTTTAAACATTAATCATATGTTTTTCCTAATGTGTAGGAACCAAGACCTTGTTGCCTTTCGCTCTGCATTGATAATGTCGTTGTACATGTAGCTGATGGTTTGTTGTTGAAATCTGCCTCTTCTTCTACTCTTCATCAAACTCCCCTTCGTCCCTACTATGTCCGTGTGTCTCGACACGATCTTGGCGGGCTTCGAGAATGTTAATCTCCCGGTACCAATCAACAATGGGTAACTTGATTCAAGCAAAATCTTCTTTTGTGCCTTGGCCGCTGAGCTGATATCGGTCGTCAATAAGGTGTAATTTACTTTGTTCACTTTGCAATTTTTTTTCTTTGTTGTAGTCATTAATTTTTTTTCTTCAACTTAACTTTTAAAGGAACATGCAAAAGTAATAAGGTTGTGCAAAGTACTACTCAACCACAACCTCAGTTAGCTGTTGACCCGACTATGCAAATCAAGAAGACCGCTTCTAATGAAGCCAGTTACAAGAAGCTAATGCTAACTTAAGGAAGGTCTACGACAGATATGTTGCTTCCACCATGTGATCAACATCCCTTTGATATTGCCTGCACCGTTCTTTCATTATAAGGAAGATCAACACACATCAATTGGATTTGAAGAACTCAGAGATATGATGAGTGGAAGTGGATCGTGTTGACCTTAGTGCAAGCATATATTGTAAGTGTTCTCCAACTTTTCTTCTTTGTGTTTATCATTCATTTATATTGTTAATTATTTTTAAAATTTTGGTAAGGCACTTGAGTCAGAAGCTAACTCAGAGGGGGACTAGTAGAGTAGTACAATTTCTTTGCCCGCAAATAACTTCTTGTGCTGAGGCAAAAAGGGATCGCTTGGGTTTTATGGAGTATGTGGAAAAAGCACTCAATGTCGCTATGACGAGAAAGAGTAAATTCGTGCTGATTCCATATCATCAAATGTGAGTCATTTTAAGTATGTTCACATGCTATTAGTTATCTATTTTAATTTTGCTTTAATACGCTTATTACATTTTAGTAACCACTGGATCCTTCTTGTTGTCACAATGAAAAACCTGGTTTGTTGGTGCTTGACCCTATGGGACAGTTATCTCATGAAATTGAGGTTCAAGACATGATCAGGAGGTAACGAAATATAAATTTGATTGGTTATCCTTTAAATCTTTATATATATATATTATATATATATATATACTGTTATAATAAATAAAAATTGCAGCTCCTTTATTAATGCTCAGCTTAAATAATATGGAGCCTATTCCACCTCAAGATTGGGAAGTGCTTCTTATACCGGTAAGGTCTCTTAATTTTTCAACCATATGCACTACATGTTATTTTTATTAGGCACTTATCTACAATTATATGAAATGTCCTTTCAATTTAAGGGAAATTTCACGAGATACCCCTGTTTTCTTTCATAATTCACAATATAACCTGTGATTTTAGTAATTTACTTTAAACATGCTTAAATGTTGTCCAAAATTGGATGAAACTTTACATGGATGATGCTAAGGTTAATTTTGGCAATATCAAATTTGAACGTTTTTTAATCTCACATGTGACCTGTGGGACCCAATGAACATCACATATTCATTGGTCCCACAGGTCACATGTGAGCTTAAAGGTTTCAAATTTTGATATTGGACAAAATATAACACTTTAGCATCGTCCATGTAAAGTTTCATCATTTTGACAACATTTAAGCCTGTTTAAAGTTGAATTACGAAAACGCCAGGGGTATATGTGAATTACGAAAGAAAACAGGGGTATATCATGAATTTCCCTTAATTTAATAGGTTCCTACGCAGTCAGACTACAACACATGTGGTTATTACATGTTGAAGTTTATGCATGTTTTTTGTTCTAACCTTGGGCAGTTTGCAGATGCCAAAGCGGTATGTATTGTATCTTTCAAGTTGTTAGCATTTACTAAAGTGACTCATATTCAAACAATAACTTTTGTTTCTTTTCTGTAGGTGCATCAATATTTTGACAGCCAACCACGTACTTACACCAAGAAACAACTAGATTTTGTAAGAGAAGACTTGGCATTATTTATACTTCAGCACTTGTAGGAATTGTATCCTCAGGTATGGTTTCGTGATACAGTCAACGCTATCCCATTTTCTTTGTTGTGTATTCTGTTAGTTATTCTCTTCTTCTTTTTGCACCCCTGTAGAGATAAATCTGTGTATTCTGCTACCCAGTTTTGTGTTTGCAGTTTTTCAGTTCTGTATAAGAAGGTTTTAGGAATGTTATCAGTGTTTAAAGGGGAGATACGAAAATTTAACGTCAACAGTTTTCTGCAGTTAACAGTTTCTGTATAATGAAGTTACAGAAGTGATAACAGTGTTGTTCTGAGTTGTTTCTGAATTTAAAACCTTCCTAATACACTTAACTAATTGGGTAAAAACTTTGGGTGGAATTAGAGACTGATTAATAATCTAAAAGTAAGATTGAACAGAGATAGAATAGTAGCAGAGATAGAATAGTAGCAGAGATAGAATAGTTATCATACCCCATCTTGTTTGCTACCATCAATAAACATCTATTTTCAGCAATGCAAAACTAGAAGTACTTGGTGGATAAGCCAAGGTATTAGGCTGCATGCCTGCAATTTGAAAAAGAATCTAAGCCTGCTTTCTCGCCTATAATTGCAGATAATTCATTCTTATGTCTATTGGCAGAGAAAACTTATTAGTTTACTCTAATGCCTTTTCAGTTGTTTATATTCTTTATACTGATAACAAAAGCAAGGTGTTTGATCCGCCCTTTCCCCAAATTATATAAAAGCTATTATTCTCTGATTGCCTCATACTTATAAGAATCGCATTACTGCTTCTGTCAACTATAAACTTCAAAAAACTGGAATTCTTTTAGCCCGACTCAACAATCGCTTTCATTCTGCTATCAAGCTTTCATTTTCTGGTATTTACTTATCATGCCGCTGCTACGGAGTGCTATCATGACAAGATACCAGAATCTTGCTTCTGTTTTCCTAAATTCTTTTGTTGTATGTTTTTAGGCAGGTTCATTTGTCATTAGTAAAGAACTTATTGATAACAGTGTTGTTCTGAGTTGTTTCTGAATTTAAAACCTTCCTAATACACTTAACTAATTGGGTAAAAACTTCTGAATTGTTGCTGCTATTGTTTCATTAAACAGAGATAGAATAGTTCAACTCGACAATGTTAATAAAAGCTTTCAATTAAATGTGTTGTATACTGCACTAGATTTTGTAAGAGAAGACAACATTGTTCTTACTTGAGCATTTGTAAAGTTTGTGTTAGAAAACTTGAATTTAGAAGTGTGATGCTTTTGTCCATGTTGAAACATATTATAATGATGTGTCAGCATCTGTTTGTGTAGAATTGATAAGGAAAATTGTCTTTGATTTTGATTGAGGCCTTGTTGACATTGTGTGGAAAGGCTTTGCTTTATAATATGATGAGATATGTTATTTCTTGAACGGGTTGTGAATCTTGTATCTTTCAAGTTGTTAGCATTTAATAAAGTCTCTCATATTCTAACAACTTTTGTTTCTTTTCTGTAGGTGTATCAATATTTTGACAACCAACCACATACCTATATCAAGAAACAACTAGATTTTGTAAGTGAAGACTAGACATTAGGAATTGTATAATCTCTGGAATAGTAGATATAAGTGAAGCTTTGTTTAGACTTTTGATATTGGAATGAGGTGTTGATATGTGGATGACATTTGAGTAGATTTTTTGTAAATGTGCATTTTGTTTGAGAATTATAAGGTATATGATGATCTCTATAGATGGTCTAGTTGTTGTGATACGATATTTGGATGTCTTAAGTGAATGTTATACAGGTTATGATCTGTCAAATGTGTGGAACAGAAGCAAAAACGGAAAAATTATTAAAAAAAAACTGTAACTTTATAACACGGCTCATCATACAGCGTGTTATAAAGCTTCATAATAGAAGGGTTTTATACCACGGCTACTGGTAAGCCGTGTTATAAAACGTTTTGATTTTGGCGGGATCAAGGATCTTTATAACATGGCTAAAGCAGTAGTCGTGTTATATAACATGTTTTTATACCACGGCTAAAGGAAAGCCGTGTTATATAAGAAGACTTTATACCACGGCTAAACGCCAGCCGTGTTATAAAACGCTTTGATTTTGGCGGGATCAAGGGTCTTTATAACACGACTATATTCTAGCCGTGTTATAAAACCGCATTATATAACACGGCTAAAATATAGCCGTGTTATAAAACCTTAAATTTAGGCGCGTAATAGAGGTTTATAACACGGTTAGCCGTGTCATATACTACGACTTTATAACACGGCTTTATAGCCGTGTTATAAAGTCTAAAGTATATACGACACTCGCATATAACACGGCGATTAGCCGTGTTATAAGACTCATTTTTAGCCGTGGTATAAAGCATTTTTTCCACTAGTGTGGAGCGGAACCCGATCGGGTACCCCTCAGTGATCACAATGCGCAACCAGGTAGTTCGTAATCTACCGGGATTCCTCCCCTCATCTCATACCAAGTCTCTCATAATATTAAGATAAACTCTTAGTTTTATGGAGATTACTTTATACCAATTAGCTGCCCAATGGGTCTTACGCATGCCTAGAAGTAATCTAGGTTATATTCATGTTCGAGATCCATGCTCTAGAGACCAACAATGTCGTATCCCGTACCTAAGTATTTTACTTAGGCCATTTATATACTTAATATTAATACTAAGGGTATTATATCAAGTAACCATCGTGTCATCACATCAACGCATATGTATGTTTATATAAGTCAATCTATAGTCGACGTAGTGTTAGTCCCGTAGGACGCTCGCGCATAATTAAGTAACGCATTAACACACATCATCATATGCACATAACCACACACATAACATATAAGTTATCAAACATTTTCCTGGCCCTTTCTCAGGTCAACCCGGATCAAACCCTTCTTCACATACCGTACACCTTAGACCAATGATGCGTAGTGTAGTCCACTAAGCTTGTCGAGCGCGCACGTCTGAAAGGTGATCTAAAAATACAAGGAACGCTAGGTGTCAATTCACATGACAAATTGACTCGGTATTTCCGAATAAAGTCAGTGACCCCAGTACTACATCCCCGGATTCCAACTGTTATTAGTTAAGTTACCGTTATCCTTTAAACTCCTTACTTAATGTTTGTATTAATACTTTGGTTTAACAGTGGAGTTGGTTTCATAAGAACGTCGTGGTTAACGTTTTCGAACGTAAGAGTTTATATCTTTCCAACTCGTAGTAGTTTATAGGCGTTACACTTTTACATAAGTTCATTCATTCTCGTACATTTAATTCAATTGTTTCATCGCACGTACAGGCACGTATTGTAACCTACAGTTGCTTACATAATATATCTTATAACCTACGGTTGCATGTATACCTGCATTTTTTATCGTATAGTATTATTATCCCACCATCCATTATAATACATTGTATTATATAATCCATTAATCTTGTAATAAACTATTTTTGAATTCAAAACTATATAAACTATTTTCATGTAATAACCTTCACCATTATATTATATGGTTTCCAACCATAATTATATATCCATCCTTATATACATAATTCTCGTATATGTATATATTTACCAATATAGGTAAGTTTCATGAGTTAATAAACTCTTATACCATATGTCACATTTTATCATCTTATGTGAGATGATTATTCCCATTAGTTGTGTTATATTGCCACAACTCATATTAAGATCATTATCTTAATATTATATAACATTTTATGTTGTATAATTCCAACTCCTAAGGTTTATTCAACATATACCTTAGCTTATAAATCTCATTTATTTATAGTTTGTCACATTATTTAACGTGAATACCCTTGTTTATATTAATTCCATTTAAACCACATTAATACCATATAATTGTTATAACATTTATAACATTGTAGACCATAGTCTAAAATTCATTTTCCAACCTTTATAAATTCGGTACAGCACTATACTATATTTTAATTTCATTTTGACCACATAACATTATGTAATGTTATACCATCTACTAATATCATATAATATGATATCTTTATCTTATATAGATTATAACATATAGTTTTTATACAAAACTATTGTTAATTACCGAAAAGGTATATCCATTTAAACCAATCTTATTAAATTACCATATCTTTATGTTTATTACCAAAATCACCCCATAATTTATACCATGTTATATATACCATATAATATAACATTTTAAACCTTAATTTAAATATAACCTATAGTTATATATACTTCAAACTTCCGAACAACACTTATATTTTGTTCTAAATTATTTTTCCACCCACCAACTTCTTATATTACAATTTGACCCAATTTATAACATATAGTTTTATAATATTATCAAAACTATATATTATACACTTATCTTATTAAAACACCTTATATTATTCTAAAAATCACCAAACTATACCAAAAGGTTATAAATATCATTCCTAGCCCATAAACTTTCGGTTATTTACATTTCCACCCCATTTACTTTTCCAAAGTATAATAATGACATAATAACTATATATTATACATATAAAGCTTATTTTAATTCCAAATTCAACCCAATAAAATCCTAAAAATTCCTAATAGCCCATGGGTGTTTAAAATACCATTGTACACCCTTAATTTCGGTAATTACCATACATACCCCATATATTATAAAAATGTCACAATTAAATACTTATCTTATTATATAACCTTAAATAAGTTATTTAACTTATCTAATTTGGTCAAAACCTACCCAATGGTCAAGGTTGACCTCCTAAATACTTCCTTGACCATTACTTTCTATATTTATGGTTTTAACCCCTAAGTTTCCAAAATTTACCAATTAACCCCAAAACTTAATAAAATCTTATAAACTTTATTTTAAATCCTTTTAACACCTAATTTTCGGCTTAATTACTATTTAGCCCCCAAATTTGATTTAAATATACTCTAACCCCTTAAACTTTGCGGTAATATATATATACCACCTAAAACCTTATTTAAACTAAATATACATAAATAAGATGGCCTAAAGTACATGGCCTTATTACAAA
Source organism: Limonium bicolor (assembly GCA_023374045.1). NCBI lineage: Eukaryota > Viridiplantae > Streptophyta > Magnoliopsida > Caryophyllales > Plumbaginaceae > Limonium > Limonium bicolor. The sequence goes on from CM041777.1 coordinate 267,852,143, forward strand.
CATTTGCTCATAAAATAAATTACACATAAATGTCCCAAAAATACATATGATTCACGGCCTCACCATGTATTTTCCATTAATTACCAATCTTCCACATAAAGTCTTAATTTTGACATTTATGTTACTTAATTACTTAGATAAATTTACTAAGTCATTTCCTTAACCAACTATGGTCAAAATCAGACCATAAGAGCTGGGTTCACTCACGGCAATACTTAGACACAAGCTTAAACTTATGTTAATATATCAAGGTTGAGTTTTAAGTGATTTATACCTTGATTTAGCAAGGTTAAGACCTTGTTTGGTCTCGCCACCTTAGGGAAAGTTTCTCCACAGCTTGATTTACTTGCTTCATATAGAAAAAAAGACATGATTAAACTCCAAGCATGAGCTAACCATGGGAAGCAATTTAAGTCATGAAAATCATGAATTTTTACCTTTAATCTTCAAGTTTGTTAGGGTAGTATCTCGGCCGTATTTTTCCAGAAAAGAAAGAGTATCAAAACACTCTTAAAACCAAGGTACAAAACCGTGGGTAACTAGCTTGGAAGATGGCTAAGATTTACCTTGTTTAAGATGCCAAAAATGGTGTTTTTGGCATGGATCTAGCTACTCCTTGTAGATCTTGGTATACCAACTGAATCCACATGAAAAGGAGAAGAAAATAAGGCTAGGGAACCAAGGTTTACAAATGGAATTGACAAGGAAGAAGAGATATGTGCTTAAAGCCCATTTTTTTTTTTACCTTAAATGGTCAAGACTTGAAATTTTCTCCTTCTACCTTGTTACAGCCAAAATTTCCTCTTGTTTTAACCTCCAAAACACACTACATACAAGTATATAAATGGTTGGAGTCTAGATCAATGGAAAGAGGAAAGAAAGATGAAGAAAATGGACATTTTTATGCCTTAGAAGCTTACCTAGATCAAGAACTCACACCAGCTGAGTTTTTTGCTTACCTACGGTCATGGAGGAGCCAAAGAGAGCTCTTGGAAGAGAGACTCATGGCTGGAAGGGGCAAATGGAGAAGGTAAGCTTATTTTTGTCTTTAAAGTCATTTTTGTCTTATTTTATGTTTTTAATGTTTTGATGACTCATTAGCAATTATTGTAGGTTTTCAAATGGATGAGGACAAGGCTCTAAACAGGCGGAAATGCTGGAGCAAGGTGGGTGAATGATTGATACTTAATTAATGACTTTTGAGACAATTTGTCATTTTAGTCAAATTAATATAGGTGAGTCATCATCCATTGCTTGGGACTGATTGAAATCGTCCATATAACAAGGAGAAAGCAGCCTCTTCAATCGGCAGCCTCACATGGGATAGCCAAGTGGGTAGACACGTTTTAATGTTTTTAATGTTAAAGTGTACTTTTTCTTATTTTAGTAAAAGTAATGAGCTGTATTTAATTAGCACATGGGAATGGTCACATGCTTGATTTCAAGCCTTAATAAACCAGTTATGGCTGGTCCATTTCGTGGCCAATGGTCAACATTGACCAATTTAGTCAATGGAGACTTAATTTTACCTTATATTATTATTATATTAATATTTTAATGTAAAAATTGTGAAAATTGTAAATCTCTGGATTTAGAGTTACCAATGTGATATTAATGAGTATTTATATTCATTAGAGTATTTATAGGTGTTTCATTGGGTTATATAGACCCAAAACACATTCCCAAGGCACTTTCGGGACTTTCGGGACCTTTTTGTGCTTGAAGCGTTTCTCCCGGGCATTTTGTGTTTTCTTGTAAATCTAACTTGAGCATTCTCTTTAGAATGTTAATTAATGGTGGTAGGAACTCTAAGAATGATTTATTTAGGATTTCGTGCCACTTCGGCATTCCCGGGCCTTTTCTAGGGTTTGTGGGGCCCACAAGGGTTCCTCCAGGCACTTTTCGTTTAATTGAAAATTTACTCCAAGCGTTTAGTTTAAAATGATAATTAATGACTATCGGTTCATATTAAGATCATTAGTTGACTTGTTTGACTTGGTTAACTCAAGGTCCTGCTTAACGCACGTTTTTGACCTTAAGGAGTTTAGGTGCGTTTTTAACGCCTAAGTGTTTCTGTGCTTTCTTATGGTTTCATAATTCCACAAATAATCCTTTAATTCCCATTATTTAATTATTTATGATTAGGGGTATTTCAGTCTACCCCCTTAAAAAGACTTCGTCCCGAAGTCGCTTTACTTAAATAGGTGTATTAATAACTACCCATATAACCCATAATGTATATCTGTGTGATATATCATTTACACATAACATATTGTGCCAATATATAGCACGTAGCCATCATTTGTGGCGTTAGTTCAATCATATATGGATATAGGCGATCCATCAGCACCATAATTCCTATCAGTTCTACCAACCCTGACAACCTCCCCGAGGTGTCCACATCATACCCTCATTCCATGTTCCATATCTAATGATTCATTTCGTATCTAAGCGATACCATATGTAATCAATATACAAAGTATATATATATCACAGTTGTCATAAGAGGTACGACACACATGGGTGTATACACATAATTCAAACAGGTATCTCATAGGATACATGCGTATAAGTGCACATTACACAAGAACAAACCAACAACGTACGCCCCGCGTACCAACCATCACACAACAAAACCTTGTATGCCCCGCATACCACCAAAACAACAAACCAACAAAACCTCGTATACCCCGCATACCAACTAACTACTGTATGCCCCGCATACGAACAAACAACAAACAAACATCGTATGCCCCGCATACCACCAAACTACTGTATTCCCCGCATACGAAACAACAAAAACTTAGTGCACACACGTGCTCAGCCAAGAGGCTCTACCCCCCTTAAAAAGGGTTACGCCCTCGTACCCCACAAGTATACAACAACCCCTCAACAAGGAGCGCTGGATACTTGGCTCTCACAGAGTTCTCCAACTCCCGTGTGACATCTTCCACCTTGGAGTGGATTATCCTCCTATCAGAGAGACGGGTATGACTCTAGCCCCTCTGGGCTCCACAATACATATAGGGTGAGGCACTCAACTATTTGTGCTCTCTCCCAAACTCGTTTTAATGGGCCCACTCACTCCGTACTGAGGTGCAGACCCATGAACATAGGCTTAGTTTGCCCCTTTTTATTGTCGTATATCCTATCGTTTGGATTACTAGCGTACATGCGCGTATCTTCTCTCACTGATTTTCAGCTTGAGGTGCAGTATGACATTGGCTATTGTTAGTACTTAGTGCTCTTTGCACTTGTCTTGTAATTCTGCGACGTACTAGCCTTCATGTCCATGCAGATAATGGTTGTTATCCGTGTCTCCTGGTGGTTTTGTTCCGAAGTAATACACTGTTGTAGTTCTTTGATACTCACTTCGTGTTGATATCCATTACATCTTCCCATATTCCCACTAGATTAATAACTGCACAAGTGCAATACCAAAACACTCAGTCCTACAGAGTGCAGAGGTGTAAACCCTCAGCAGTTAATATCTAATGAGGCAACAAGATAAGAGGAACCAATGATCATGTGAATTGTACATTCAAGGCTCAGTTAGCCACATCAACAGTTTCCTTTTGAAGTTCATTTCAGCTCAGTTAGCGTTTCCCAAAACATTCCATAAAGTCCGTTAGTTATCATAACGTTTGTTCCTTGCTTAAGGTATCTGCTAGTATATTAGCTTTGTCTTTCATCATTGCGTAGTCACGCGTTTATGTTCACACCATTTGGTAGATTCCTCTGGGTTTCAAGAATTCACTTGATCCTTATGAGGGTTCTACATAAAATTTGCCTATGTAATGGTTTTCTTGCTTCTGTCATCAGCGTTAATGGCTTCGAAAGGTTTCCTTGTCTTCACTGTGTATTGTCGGCTACTCTGTGTTGAAGGTTCTTGGTTTCTCTAGCCCGTTGATTTAACTGCGGCTCTTCTCGTCCATCTTCGAGGTAATCTGTATCACTGTCCGTAGCACGGAGTTGACTACTTATCGTGTTCCTTACACTACTTGTCTACATGCATGGGGTACCATACTGATACATTACTACTTACCCGACTAACTTATAAATAAGTATGTCAGGCCCACAAGCTCCTATCGGAGTGCGGTCGCCCCACGTCTCGTTTAGTAAACTAGTAGTGTTCGTCACACGGCTATTGTGAAGTATTCTGTTGTCAATCTCCCTTCTGATGGATATCCTTGTTGTAGTTGATGTTAACTATTTCACACTGTCAGTCATCTTGTCGTAGGTGCTATTGTCCTAGTGGCACAGATGGTAAAGTGGTTGGAGACTTTTTTTTTGTTTACTCCCCGGACTCATGTCCTTCCGATAATATACTGTATGTGGCACTCCTTTCTAAAGGTAGTACTTAGTTGTCAGTCAGTTAAACCGTTAATATTGATTCGCCTTTACGGTTGCAATCAGTTCATGTAATATTTGTGCTAAATTTAGCAACATTGGGTCTCATATCTCGATCTCTTGAGTACTATACATATTCTTTTTCTCCCGGTTTAATTATTATCTTTTCTCATCTAAAGTTCATATTTTTTCCCTCATCCGTTTAATTGGATGTATTGCAGATTGCATAATAGCTTGAGCCACTCGGCTCTTCACTTCCCAACCATCCTCTTTGACGGTGGTGCATCTACAAAGGGTATTCTATTTCGCACAAGGATATGCTTGTCCATAGGACTAAACATTCATCACTATTAGTGATCATCATTAAATGCCGGTATACACTTCTGGTATTTGGCTAATAAGCCATGTCTGAGAATTTTCGGACAGTTGAACTGGCATGGTTTACAATTACAATGGCTATGTAATTCTACAGTTGTAGTGGTTGGACTAATAGGTCTTCCCAAAGTTTACAGGCTTCTAATCTTAAAGTTTTATATGAAAAATTGGTATGAAAATTTTTTATTTACTAAGAGATTAAAAATTTCAGTGGTAGCTGCAGCACTTGTGGTGGCAAGTGCGCAAGACATATGGAAATTTCAGTGGGTTGGTTGTTATAGCGCTTGCAGTAGCAAGTGCGGCATGCAGGTGGAAATATTGGTTTAGTAATTACTGGTCTCGTTGAATCTCTCATCATTGAGTATGGTTTACATAATAGAGTAGGCATTTAAATTTTATTCATATATTTATAATCCGCCAAGTTTTAAGGCTACTGGTAACTAGTTCACATAACTAATCCCAAAAGTCTTACACAAAAGGCGAGTGGTCACTGACACACTCCCACATACTTATAGCATATGCCTGTTTAACATCCAAGGCTAAGTACATAACAAGATAAGTAAAGGTGTTCCACTAGCGGTATCTTGGAGTTCAGGGTACTCATGCCCTGACAACTCCCTTCCCTTTCTGGGCTTCAGCATCAGTAGATGTCTGGCCTTCCTGACCGCCTCGTGGTACTCCAGATCCTCCAGCTGAGGTCTTCTGAGTAGTCCTAGGTGGTCTATAGTTACGGCCCTCTGGGTTCATCCAGCACTCGAACTCCCGGTGGCCCTCTTTCTTGCAGTACCGGCACTCTACTTTGCGGCCACTGCAGTCGACCCCAGGATGGTCCTTCCCGCAACGCTTACAATAGTAGTGGCGCTGGGGCTGTCCGGTGCCTAATGGTAGTATTTAGTTTAAGTTAATATCTGATGGTATAAAGTTAAAGTCACAATTAAATTTAAGAGGTAGGTGTTCTCACCCTTAGGAGGCGCAGATCTTAGAGGCTGAGCATCTATAGCTGGGCCGGTCAACCTAAGGACGGGCTCTTTCCCCCTTGCTCCCTGGTGACCCTGTTGCCCTTTCTTCTGAAAGAATTTCCTGTTTAGGGTTTCAGGTTAGCTTTCATTAAAGGTGTTTAATATGGTAAACAATTTAGAATGGGATAAGTCCTTACTTTCCCTTCTTCTTGCCATCGCCTGGAGATGCTCCTCCACCCTCAGACTCTCCCTCAGAATTCTTTCTCCTTTTTGTCCCAAGAGTCTCTTCCCGAGTCTGAAGCAGTAGCTCCGTCCTTGAGGCAACGTCATAGCACTCCTGATATCTCATTGGTAAGTCCTCACAAGTTTAGTTTGTAGTTTAGTAAGTAAAGAATTAATGACACTCGTGTTTATACCTGGATAGTAGTATAGAGGGTAGCACCCATCGCCATCTGGATGCGAACCAGTAATCCCCCCGGGAACTTCTCAACCTTCACGGTCTCTGAGTAATCGACTCCGGGGATGAAGTCTAGCAGACTGATGAATCGAACGTAGTACTCATCCACGGTCAGACCTCCCTGGGAGAGTGTCTCAAACTCCCGACACTTCTTCTGTTTGAGATGTGCTGGGTAGTACTTCCCCCTCAGCAGGTTAACAAAGGCAGCCCATGTAAAGTCGGGCGTAGCCAGGTGATGGTCACCAACCTCCACCAAGTGTTGGCTGCATCCTTCAGATGGAAAGCAGCAATGACGACTCTCTTGTCGGCAGGTACTTGTAAAGCTTCGTAGGCCTTCTCGTGCTCTACTATAAAACGCTCTAAGGCTACAGGGTCTGGTTCCCCTGAATAAGTAGGTGGTCGGGTCTCGGTAACTGACTTCAGCCAGTTCGTCTCCCTGGGCTGTGGCGGGTGGGCTGGTGCTCCTCCAATCTGAGTTCCAAGCTGAGCGAGAACAACAGCAATCATCTCTGCAACTCCTGGATTCGCGGGGTCACCGCCTTCACCTCTACCGCCACCACGTCCTCTAGTCCCTCATGACATCTGTAGTACAGAATGTCTTATTATTACTACTCAGTAAATGTACCGTACTCAACCAATGGATATTGAGTTGCCTTAAAGGCTAGTATATCACACAATTTGTGTTACTAAACATAACTCCCTTTAAGATGAGTCGTCTTGTACCTCACAAACGTTTCCCGTATTTCCCAAGTCCTAAGCTCACTCTCTTAACCTAGTATCTCGTCATCAGAGCGGGACTCCGCTCTGATACCACTTTTGTAACACCTCTCTCCAAAAAACACGTAATAATCCCTCACGTAGCATAAATAAAAGACGTCTTACAGCGGAAGAATGAACAACATAAACTCTCACACGGGTGTTACCTGCCATTACTCGCCCATGCGAGTAACGAAGCATAAACTAAATCCAACAACGAAAATAAACAGCACTACCAAACCGCTGTGACAACGAGATAAATCTTATACATCATACTAAGTCCAAAAACCATAACCGTCGACAAGTGAGCATCTACCCTGATCCCGTACTTCGGCTTCAACGATGAACAGCAACTTGCAACAAGCCATAAAGGCTCAGCGATAAACGCTGAGTATGCGGGCCTGGACCCTATTGGTCACTTGTCATCTTAGTCATCTTGATATTAGATTGATTTCATGCTTTACCATTTTACAGATATATTTAATACTGTAACAATCATACATAAACACATAGTCATCCATCCAATCCAACAGACATTATATTTCACAAACAACAGTTGCATAAACGAATGTATCGAATAATTACAGTACGGTGTATAATCGCCATAGCAAACGGTTTCCATATTTAATGTTATTTGGCCTTCAAGGCCCCATCCATCCAAACCATGATTGATTGTTTACCAGATGGGCGTCATGTTAGGACAACCCGGTTAACCTTACCAATGGACAGTGGTCCTCCCGTACATACAAAGGTGCTCATTTCGCCAGAGGTCCGGAGGCCCCTGACTATTTACTTTGCCTCGTAAGACGTCCATTTAAAGGTCATAGCCATGTACCAACAGTAGGTACCACCTGTCCCACGATCCAATTAGGGCTCGTTGGGAAATTACCTGGAGCGGAACCCGATCGGGTACCCCTCAGTGATCACAAATGCGCAGCCAGGTAGTTCGTAAACTACCGGGATTCCTCCCGTCATCTCATACCAAGTCTCTCATAAGATTAAGATAAACTCTTAGTTTTATGGAGATTACTTTATACCAATTAGCCGCCCAATCGGTCTTACGCATGCCTAGAAGTAATCTAGGTTATATTCATGTTCGAGATCCATGCTCTAGAGACCGACAATGTCGTATCCCGTACCTAAGTATTGATAAGTGTCCAAATGAGCATGATTTATAGGTATATTTCATATATAATATTAGCACTTTTCTTGCTCATTTCTCCACTTCGGTTAGTTTTCCTCTAGTTTATGTTTTATTGTTTATCTCACAAATTATTGGTTTAACATGAGGAAAACCAAGCTGGGAGTAAAGTGGATAAAGAGACGAACGCATAGACGCAAACGGCTCAGAAAACGGACTTATAACGAAGAATGTAGAGCGGTTGAAGATTGTATATATATGTATAATATATATAATATCGCACGGACACAAAAGAGGCAACCGCCCGTATTGGGCGGTCTCCTCTAATGCAACCGCCTCGCGGACGAGACTAAGGCTACCGCCTAATAAGGAGGCGGAACAGATAGAGGCAACCGCCTCTCAAGGAGGCGGACGTGAGAGAGGCTACCGCCTCGCGGTCAGGCTACCGCCTCGCGGTAAATTAGAGGCTACCGCCTCTAATCTCGCGGACAACACTGAGGCTACCGCCTCCTACCAGGCGGACGAGACACAGGCTACCGCCTGGTTCACTCGCGGACAAGACAGAGGAGACCGCCACTTATCAGGCGGTCGTTGTATAAATTTGCGCCCGACGCTTATCTTCTTCGCCCGTCTTCTTCTTCGTCTGCAAACTTGCGCCGACTCTCCGCAACTCGCCACTGTCTGCCTGCATTAATGAGCCTCTTATCCATCTACTCTCATCAGCGTGAGCTCTGTCCCGCGCAATCAAAGAGCACAGTTAAACAAATCGTACGGAGCTTCTTCTCCTCTGCCTCTATATAAACCGACGCCCCTTCTGCAAATGAAATAACTCCCTCTCTCCGAATCCAAATTGTTAGTCGTAGTATTATTGTTATTATTAGACCACAGTTTCCACACCTACGTTCCATTCCATTCTCTTATCTTCCCACTTCTCCATTTTAGTTTATTCTACAATTCCCCACGAAGCGTAAACACGATAAAAGAACAGAAGAAAAGGGAGCTGGAGCAGAAGCGAATCGCAGTCCAGTCTCCGCCGACAGTCTCCAAATTAATGGCTATTTCTGTTTCCTTTTATTACTGTTAATGTCTAAGTGATTTTATTCGTATCCTAGGAGTGGGTTTGTTCCTAAATAATTCAGATTATTATTAATACCAAGTTTGCTTATAAATATTTGTTGTCTCTCAATATTAAATGCTTAATAACTGATCATTTTTATGCATTTAAGGTTTCTCTTATTTCAATGATTTGTAATCTGAGAATAGACCACAAAGAGAGATAAACGTTAGATATTATACTCCTTGTTAGAGATATAAAATCCATCGCTTTAAAAAGAATTCTCACTTAAAGCTAATAATGATTTTAGACTTTTTCTGATTGTAAGAAGTTAATGAATTATTAAGAGTTGTCCTTATCTATGATTAGGAAGGTCACAAGATAAATTCTTAACAGACAAATAAGAGCAAATTAGGATTATAATTAGTGTCTGTACTTAATAAAATTTATCACCTGTTTCACTTATTAAAACTTGTTTTAATTCCTTCAGCAAATATTGTTAAATGCTTATTCTGACAAATACTGCCTTTATTTGGTAACTATCAACATATGATTTTGAGATAGTCAAAGTACCACAAAGGAATTACCTTAGTATTTACACTCCGGATTGAGCAGGAAAATATGAGGCTATTAATAGGAGTAGTAACTGACAATTATTAACTCTAATTAGACAATAAATATTTGAGACAGGATTATAAAAAATTGAAGTAGTTTAGGAAATTCCCCGCTATCCTAGGATACCTTTTCCATCCATTTACTTATTTTACTTTATTTCTGTATTTATTATTTCTGTACTAAAAAATCAAGCTTGCTCCGGCTAAACCCCTTTTAATTTTTATGCATTTTATTGCCTTTTTGTACATTACTAAAACTGGATAATTAAAGATAGTTGCGAAGTCTATGTGGATACGACCTTGTTGTACTACAAAGATTGGGTTCACTGCCCATAGTTAGCAGGATAGTTTAACTACTATTGCCCAAACAAGTATTTTTACTTCGGCCATTATATACTTAATATTAATACTAAGGGTATTATATCAAGTAACCATCGTGTCATCACCTCAAAGCATATGTAGGTTTATATAAGTCGATCTATAGTCGACGTAGTGTTAGTCTCGTAGGACACTCGCCACATAATTAAGTAAGCTTTAACACACATCATCATATGACATAACCAACACATAACATAGTAAGTTATCAACATTTTCCGGGCCCTTCTTAGGTCAACCCGGATCAAACCCTTCTTCACATACCGTACACCTTAGACCAAGGATGCGCGTTGTTAGTACATAAAGATTGTCGGCGCGCACGTTTGAAAGGTGATCTAAAATACGAGGAAGCTAGTGTCAATCCACAAGACAAATTGACTCGGTATTTCTGAATAAAGTCAGTGACCCCAGTATACATCCCCGGATTCCAACTATTATAGTGTAAATTACCGTTATCCTTTAAACTCCTTACTTAATGTGTTATTAATACTTTGGTTTAACAGTGGAGTTGGTTCATAAGAACGTCGTGGTTAACCGTTTTCGAACGTAAGAGTTGTATGTCTTTCAAACGTAGTAGTTAAGCGTTACATTTACATAAGTTCATCATTCTCTTACATTAATTCAATTGTTTCATCGCATGTACAGGCATGTATTGTAACTACAGTTGCTTACATAATATATCTTATAACCTATGGTTGCATGTATACCTGAATTTTTATCGTATAGTATTATTATCCCACCATCCATTATAATACATTGGTAGATATAATCCATTAATCTTTGTAATAAAACTATTTTTGAATTCAAAACTTAAGTTTATATTTATAAATATTTTCATGTAATAACCTTCACCATTATATTATATGGTTTCAACCATAATTATATCCATCCTTATATACATAATTCTCGTATATGTATTATTTACCAATATAGGCAAGTTTCATGGAGTTAATAAACTCTTATACCAATGTCACATTTATCATCTTATGTGAGTGATTATTCCCATTAGTTGTGTTATATTGCCACAACTTAAATTAAGATCATTATCTTAATATTGTATAACATTTATGTTGTATAATTCCAACTCAAGGTTTATTAAATATACCTTAGCTTATAAATCACATTTATTTATAGTTTGTTATATTATAACGTGAATACCCTGTTTATATTAATTCCATTTAAACCACATTATACCATATGATTGTTTATAACATTTATAAACATTGTAGACCTAGTCTAAAATTCATTTCCAACCTTTATAAATTCGGTACAGCACTATACTATATTTTAATTTCATTTGATCACATAACATTATGTAATGTTATACATCTACTAATATCTTACAATGATTATCTTATATAGATTATAACATATAGTTTTTATACAAAAATATTGTAATACCGAAAAGGTATCCATTTAAACCATCTTATTAATTTACCATATCTTTATGTTATTACCAAAATCACCCCATAATTATGACCATGTTAGATAAATCAATATATAGAACATTTACAAACTTAATTAAAATATAACATATAGTTATATATACTTCAAATTTCTGAACAGCACTTATATTCTGTTCTAAATTATTTTTCCACCCACCAACTTCTTATAATTACAATTTGACCCAATTTATAACATATAGTTTTATAATATCATCAAAACTATATATTATACACTTATCTTATTAAAACACCTTATATTATTCTAAAAATCACCAAACTATACCAAAAGGTTATAAATATCATTCCTAGCCCATAAACTTTCGGTTATTTACATTTCCACCCCATTTACTTTTCCAAAGTATAATAATGACATAATAACTATATATTATACATATATAGCTTATTTTAATTCCAAATTCAACCCAATAAAATCCTAAAAATTCCTAATAGCCCATGGGTGTTTAAAATACCATTGTACACCCTTAATTTCGGTATTTACCATACATTCCCCATATATTATAAAAATGTCACAATTAAATACTTATCTTATTATATAACCTTAAATAAGTTATTTAACTTATCTAATTTTGTCAAAACCTACCCAATGGTCAAGGTTGACCTCCTAAATACTTCCTTGACCATTACTTTCTATATTTACGGTTTTAACCCCTAAGTTTCCAAAATATTCCAATTAACCCCAAAACTTAATAAAATCTTATAAACTTTACTTTAAATCCTTTTAACACCTAATTTTCGGCTTAATTACTATTTAGCCCCCAAATTTGATTTAATTATACTCTAACCCCTTAAACTTTGCGGTAATATATATATATATATATATATATATATATATATATATATATATATATATATACATAACCTAAAACCTTATTTAAACTAAATATACATAAATAAGATGGCCTAAAGTACATGGCCTTATTACAAACATTTGCTCATAAAAAAATTACACATAAATGTCCCAAAAATACATATGATTCACGGACTCACCATGTATTTTCCATTAATTACCAATCTTCCACATAAAGTCTTAATTTTGACATTTATGTTACTTAATTACTTAGATAAATTTACTAAGTCGTTTCCTTAACCAACTATGGTCAAAATCAGACCATAAGAGCTAGGTTCACTCACGGCAATACTTAGACACAAGCTTAAACTTATGTTAATATATCAAAGTTGAGTTTTAAGTGATTTATACCTTGATTTAGCAAGGTTAAGACCTTGTTTGGTCTCGCCACCTTAGGGAAAGTTTCTCCACAGCTTGATTTACTTGTCTTCATATAGAAAAAAAGACATGATTAAACTCCAAGCATGAGCTAACCATGGGAAGCAATTTAAGTCATGAAAATCATGAATTTTTACCTTTAATCTTCAAGTTTGTTAGGGTAGTATCTCGGCCGTATTTTTCCAGAAAAGAAAGAGTATCAAACACTCTTAAAACCAAGGTACAAAACCGTGGGTAACTAGCTTGGAAGATGGCTAAGATTTATCTTGTTTAAGATGCCAAAAATGGTGTTTTTGGCATGGATCTAGCTACTCCTTGTAGATCTTGGTATACCAACTGAATCCACATGAAAAGGAGAAGAAAATAAGGCTAGGGAACCAAGGTTTACAACCGGAATTGACAAGGAAGAAGAGATATGTGCTTAAAGCCCATTTTTTTACCTTAAATGGTCAAGACTTGAAATTTTCTCCTTCTACCTTGTTACAGCCAAAATTTCCTCTTGTTTTAACCTCCAAAACACACTACATACAAGTATATAAATGGTTGGAGTCTAGATCAATGGAAAGAGGAAAGAAAGATGAAGAAAATGGACATTTTTATGCCTTAGAAGCTTACCTAGATCAAGAACTCACACCAGATGAGTTTTTTGCTTACCTACGGTCATGGAGGAGCCAAAGAGAGCTCTTGGAAGAGAGACTCATGGCTGGAAAGGGCAAATGGAGAAGGTAAGCTTATTTTTGTCTTTAAAGTCATTTTTGTCTTATTTTATGTTTTTAATGTTTTGATGACTCATTAGCAAATATTGTAGGTTGTCAAATGGATGAGGACAAGGCTCTAAATAGGCGGCAATGCTGGAGCAAGGTGGGTGAATGATTGATACTTAATTAATGACTTTTGAGACAATTATGTCATTTTAGTCAAATTAATATAGGTGAGTCATCATCCATTGCTTGGGACTGATTGAAATCTGCCATATAACAATGAGAAAGCAGCCTCTTCAATCGGCAGCCTCACATGGGATAGCCAAGTGGGTAGACAAGTTTTAATGTTTTTAATGTTAAAGTGTACTTTTTCTTATTTTAGTAAAAGTAATGAGCTATATTTAATTAGCACATGGGAATGGTCACATGCTTGATTCCAAGCCTTAATAAACTGGTTATGGCTGGTCCATTTCGTGGTCAATGGTCAACATTGACCAATTTAGTCAATGGAGACTTAATTTTACATTATATTATTATTATATTAATATTTTAATGTAAAAATTGTGAAAATTGTAAATCTCTGGATTTAGAGTTACCAATGTGATATTAATGAGTATTTATATTCATTAGAGTATTTATAGGTGTTTCATTGGGTTATATAGACCCAAAACACATTCCCGAGGCACTTCCGGGACTTTCGGGACCTTTTTGTGCTTGAAGCGTTTCTCCCGGGCATTTTGTGTTTTCTTGTAAATCTAACTTGAGCATTCTCTTTATAATGTTAATTAATGGTGGTAGGAACTCTAAGAATGATTTATTTAGGATTTCGTGCCACTTCGGCATTCCCGGGCCTTTTCTAGGGTTTGTGGGGCCCACAAGGGTTCCTCCAGGCACTTTTCTAATTGAAAATTTACTCCGAGCATTTAGTTTAAAATGATAATTAATGACTATCGGGTCATATTAAGATCATTAGTTGACTTGTTTGACTTGGTTAACTCAAGGTCCTGCTTAACGCACGTTTTTGACCTGAAGGAGTTTAGGTGCGTTTTTAACGCCAAAGTATTTCTGTGCTTTCTTATGGTTTCATAATTCCACAAATAATCCTTTAATTCCCATTATTTAATTATTTATGATTAGGGGTATTTCACCAGGGGCATAAACAATAGAGGTAACTTGATGGGATACTTTAACAACTACAGGGCAAGAAACAATAGTAACAGAGGGGGAGGTCACGTAATTTTCACAAGAAGGCGTGCCACACAAGTTTAGTGCCATGTTTGCAAGAAACTGGGCCATGCGGCCACAAAATGCTATCACCGTTTTGACTACTCTTACCAGTCTAGATCCCCCTCCCAGACAGTTTAATGCCAAGTACAACTCCTTATCTCTTTCTACACCAGACTTGAATTAGTACCCTGACAGTGGTGCCATGAATCATTTCACCAATTACTTTTGCAATCTCAATCTGGATTATACATCTTACCTGGGAATAGAATAGGTAACCGTAGGCAATAGAAACAATGTCACAATCCATAATATAGGCACAAACACTCTCTCTTACCCTTCTATAGAGTTTTTTTTACCTAATCTCCTTCGTGTCCCTAATATAACTAAAAATATTGTTTTGGTAAAAAAGTTCACAGTTGATAATGGTATTTACTTTGAAGTTCATCCCTCTAAGTTTTTCTTAAGGATCTAGAGCACAAGAAAGTCCTGCTTCAAGGAAGCACCAAGAATGACCTCTACTGCTTTCCTTCACCGATAACACCAAAGTTTTTGCTACTGGAATCAAATCTAAGGCTGATGTTGTTGTTTGGCATCTTCTCCTAGGCCATCTATCTAACGGAGTCACAATGATGACTATAGACAGAAACCTTTTATCTTTTTCTAAGAATGCCACTAGCTTCCATAAGTGTGTACATTGTTTTATAGGAATACGTCATAGTCTGCCCTACTAAAGAAGAGAGTCTAGATCTACTAAACCCCTCGGATCTTTTGTTTTTATACGTGTGGGGATGCTCTCCTGTATTAAGCACAGTAGGTGCTAGATTTTATTTATGCATTGTTGATGATCACAGTAAGTTCTTGTGGGTTTTCTTTATGCCTGTGAAATCCTATGTTATTACTATCATGATCAGGTTCATTAAACACATTCAGACACAGTTTGACATTACTATCAAAGCTTTAGAAATGGATGTGGCATAAATTTTAAGCCTCTAACTCAGGTGCTACAAACACATGGCACTTAACAATGCCTAACATGTCCCTATGCCCAGCGATGGACCTAGAAATGAAAACTTGTGGGGGCACCATTGATCTAACAAACAAAAATATTGAAACTAAATTTTAAAACACATACATATTTGAATTACAATTGCTTCTTATGGGTCTTTATCATCTAAATATGATACATAATAATGTGATTGTTAATGAACTTAAAAATATTTGTTAGAGTATAATTTGTGATGTATGCAAGTATCTCTATTAGGTGCTGGTAATCTACAGGTTAGAGTGTAACTTGCAAACTTAGGATTTAGGTTACTATCTTATATGGTTACGATGGTATTTCGAGTGAAGTAACAAGTAAGAACGATGACAACAAGATTAATGTGGTTTGGCCGTAAATACCTAGTCCACGTGGGGTTTTGGCAGAGGTTCTTAGTATATAATTGAGTGAGTAAAATGGAGGGATAAAGGGAGAGTCCGGGAACTCGGTGTTGTATCTCCATTGACCGTGTCTCATAATTATGGTATAAATTACTATTAATAAGGAAGAGGATTGTAACTCCCCTATTTAACATATTTATAGCGGAAATAAAATACTAAAGACGTAACAGACCATCGGGTTCCAAACACCCGCACCAAACCTCACCAATTACAACATAAAAAGAACAAAAGCCACGGTCTGAACCTCGAGAAAAACTTAACAAAACATAACAGTAATAAAATACATTAACTCTCCACAAAACCTAATCCATCCCAATCACTCGTTCTCTTCGTGGTCACCTGTATAATACTTCGTACCTACAAGATAAAACCAAGCAGCCCACCCCGAGAGGGGTGAGTCAGTTCCTGGAATGGAACTGGTACGATCCTCCAAAACAAACTTATAATATAACCCTTTAATAAATAATAGCTTGAATACAATCACTTAAAACCACACAGAGGAACAAGGCACTTTAAAAATCACCAAGTCAAGATAACAAGTTGCGAAAGAGATACATGACAGAAAGTTAAGGTTAGTCAATCAGAAGAAATCACACCATAAGTTAGTGAACATCCATTGTTTGTGTTAGATTCAGTTCAGTTAGGAGTAGGAAGACCCAAGTAGTCACAAGGACTAGGAATGAAAGAAGAGATCCAAGAACCCATAACTCAAGAGTGGAATAAAATCAACTGGGAGAGATGGCCCCCACCGCCAAGTACGTCCTTTTAGGACAGGGGATATACAACCCCTCACTGTTTACTACGTTCCTTTTGGGACAGGGGATATACAGCCCCTCATTGTTACCAGTGAAGACGTGCGCACGTCACAACAAAAACTCAGCTCATGGATGAAACAATATCCAGAGTCAAAAGAAGAATTACCAAGATTGTCATTTCCCATACTTCCACTAGATCACTAACTACACCAGAGCAATACCAAAACACTAGTCCTACAGAGTGTAGAAGCGTAAACCCTAGGCCGTTAATGTCTAATGAAATAACCCAATAGAAGGAACCAATAACCATGTAAGTTTCACATTTAAGGCTCAGTTAGTCACAACAAGCTGAGTTAGCCACACAACAGTTTCCTTTTGAAATTCCTTTAAACTCAGTTAGCGTTTTTCGAAAACGTCTCATAAGTCGGTTAGTAAAAGTATCGGAGTACGAGAAATCGTACCTGGTATGTGAAGAACAGTAGTTAACTCGAATAGTGATCCCCCAATAGTAATCTATAATTAAGGTGTTCCAAGTGTTGATTAGTTAAGGGACTTATAAACTAAACATCTTCTATTTTTACCGATTTATAGTTCCAGGTTTACCATTACTCTCTCACAAAAGTTTGGGCTAGACTTTGTTAATTAAATCTTTTTGTTAGGCCCATTTTGTTTAATCTGGAATGATTTAGGGTTTAACCCTGAGAGTGGCTCAAACTCTCTTTGAATTGTTTAAGTGGGCTTTTGGAGTTCATAGACTTGGGCTCAGTAGGCTAGCCCAAGACCGTGTTACCTTTACGTTGTGTAATTAAACCCTTAAGTTATCGTTGACTACTTTATTACACACCGATTAAAATCCTAAAGTTTAATATACATATTCTTCTTATTATATCTCCCACAAGGAATGTTATTTCCTTCATCTATTTTAATGTGTATATATATATATCTTTATGTATTAAGGTTTATCCAGAACATTTTTAAGAAATTTTATTGTATTTAATTATGTTTAATAACATTTAGGCATATCCACAACCGATACATGGTTTATAAAATAAAGTATTTTCCCTCATTTATTTAATATATATGCATGTACCTGTATTAGAATTTATTTAAGTCATCCCTTATGTAGCTTATTGTATTTAAATTATCTTTATTAACTTCAACATTTATCTGCATTCCATGTATGTTTTATAAAGTATTTCTTTTGTTACATTTTAGAATATTAGCTTCTATAGTATTTAGTTAATATAAGTGTTGATTTATTTAGCTCCTTGTTTTAACCTAAGTTACTATTTTATTCCCTTTATATATGTGTAATATATATATATATTTTTCCTTAGTTTTAATTAAGAATGTTAACTTCCATATTATATAATAATTAAAATGTAGATTAGTTTAGTTCCTTGATTAAACATCAGTTTCTATTTTAATTCTCTCATATAAGTATATATACAATTGTATATATGTAAATAATTTTTACCTCACTTAAAAGTTAATTCCCAAAATATTTATAAACATTCTGTTACTAGATGCTAATTTAGTCTTCTCATTTTTTCCCAACCCAAAAAGTTTATTAATAAACTATACTTTAATTTCTGTTACATTAAAAACCTTATATTATAAGATAACTTATGAAAAACCTATAAATACAATTTTTAAACCCATTTCCTCATGTCCAAAATTCCCCAAATTAAATATATAGTAACTATAACATATTAGACATATTATAAAAATTTTATTTCACAAAAAATATCTTTTTAAATTATCCAAATAATTCCATAATACTCATAACTTGCAAAAATCATAACTTACGTTTAAAAACTCAAAACCGATATTAATTTACATCATAATAAACTACATTTTATAAGGAATCTATGGTTAAAATTTCAAGTCAAAATACATTCGGAAAGGTCATTAAATAAATTCGACAAGTTAGGGTTTAATTATGGAAATACTATAAATCTTAACCAACTTAAACTTCCCTGTTCTAATCTCGGCCGTCCGTTTCTAAAACCTACGATCGGACGGCCACTGAAACGCGAGTTCATCCTCAACCTCAAACGATAACCCAAGTACTAAATCACCGATTCCTCTCAACTCACAGAACCAAATCGACTGATTTTTGTTTCATTGAATTCGAAATCTTCTTGCGGTTCCAATGGTACCAAATTTACGATCTAAGGTGCACGAATTCGCAAGAATGATTCTGGGTTCGAAGTTAGGGTTCTTTCGGGTTTCCGAATTCGATTCTAACAAATTCTCTCAATCTAGCGCGTAATAAATGAAATTGAAACACGGGTTTGATCGATAATGTAAAGGCAAATGACAATAACGAGACAATTTGATCGGAAACGCACCAGAATTGCGTGAACGAGGAGAATCGAGTTCGGGTTTCTGGAAAAAGTTCAAACTTTGAGCTGTTCGAGTAGCTAACTTTGTGGATCTACAAAATAAGTTCTAGATCGAATTAGAATACGTGTGTGGGCTTAATCGGAAGAGGAATTATAGATCTACAAATTGATAGCAAGAACTCACCCTAATTCACTATATACAGAAAGAAATCTAGTCCTAAAGTCACGAGTTTACTTTGCGTTTTTTCTATGATTTTATGCGATGTCGGATCAGGAACTTTAGGCGCCTCGCTCTTCCAAATGGTTTCGAATCAGCCTTGGTCGTTAACATGAAAATTGTAGAGGGATTTGAGATCTTCAAAACAAGCTAAAGAACACGAAATTTGGCTGAGAAACGAAGAAGTTATGGCGAGACGAAGTTTACCTGATTTCAGAACGATTTGGAATTCTAGGTTACGGCTTTGCAGGGAGGCAACTTTGGATTGATTTTCTGGTGGATGTAGGAAGAGTTAGGTCAAGTGTGAGCTATGGTTGAAAAGAGGAGATTAAGGAGAAGAGAATGAAGAAGACGACACTGAAAAATTCGAAAGGATGAGTGAGATACGACCGTCACAAGTTAGGGCAAAATACTGGTGAGAATGAGAATACTTAGCCGATTTTGCGGGGAATTCCGGCGAGGCTGACATGGCGGACACGTGTCTGAGTCAGGAGAACCCTAGCCACGTCAGCAATCTACAAATGTTTGACCCTAAACTTCATTCTATCATAACTTTGGCTAGGATGATCCGTTTTGACGTTCTTTTTATCAATCTTCTTGGTTTTCCATAACCTTTTTATTGGTATAGGTTTCATAGGCTGGTTTGACCATTCTCAAAAAGTCAACCCTAGCAAGGCTTAATAAGCTTTAGGGTTTCCATGATTTTATATTGACTTTTATGATTCAATTTAATGTTTAAACTCTTTCTAAAATCTTTATAATATACTTAGAGTGTTTAGAAATTTTTTCAAGATTTATTGACTTATAGATCTTATTATTAAATTCATAATAATATAATAATTATAGTAATCCAATATTTAATAGTATTCTTTAGGATTAAATAGAAGAAATCCCATGATTTAATTTCCATAATTCCATATAAGAATATAATAATTTATTATTCATAATATCCATAATTTAATAATTGATAGTATTATTTATGGTTTAATAAAAGAATCCCTTAAATTAATTTAAATTAATTTAGGGGTATTTAAGTATACCCCCTTAAAAAAAACTTCACCTTGAAGTTTAAAAATCAACTTGAGACGATAATAATTCCAACGAATTTCCATACCAATCCAATCCTTAATTTCCATCCATTCTATTTCAATATTCCACTCGAGATTACTCAGAATCAAACTGAATCAAAATATACCAAGATATATATTTAATGATGAAAATCAAAAGTCACATACTACGGTGTCATAATGTAAAATACGTACACATATACACCTCTCACTCTACTAATAATGCGACAGGGCATAATCCGGATGAGGTAACGAAGGAGGAGTATGCCAGTATATCCCCCTTAAAAGAGCTAAGGTACGCCCTCGTACCGTTACTAACGTGAGCCACATAAGGATAGGAAACATCATGCGAATAGATGTGGGTACTTCACTCTCATAGAGTCCTCAGTCTCCCAAGTAGCTTCCTCAACCCCATGATGCTCCCAAAGAACCTTGACTAGTTTGACTGATATGCCTCTCGTTTCTCGGACCTTTGTGTCCAAGATCCGAATAGGAGTCTCCTCATACCTCAGCGTAGGCTCAATCTCCAATCTCTCTGGCTGTAGTACGTGAGAAGGGTCAGACATATACTTCTTCAGCTGAGATACATGAAACACGTCGTGTACCTTCCCCAAATCCGCGGGTAGATCTAGTCTGTAAGCAGCTGGGCCCACTCGCTCCGTAATCCTGTACGGGCCGACATACTTAGGGCTTAGTTTCCCCCTCATCCCAAATCTGAATACCCCTCTCATCGGAGACACCCGTAAGAAAACCATGTCACCCAACTAAAACTCGAGCTCTCTGGTGCGCTGATCCCCATAAGATTTCTGTCTAGACTGCGCTGCCCTCATGTGCTGCTGAATAACTCTGACGTCATCCTGTAGTGTCTGAATGTACTCGGTCCCAATCAAGACTGCCTCGGTAGGGTCACTCCATGATAAGGGAGTCCGGCATGGCCTGCCATACAGAGCCTGGAACGGTGCCATGCCGATAGACGAGTGGTAGGAGTTATTGTAGGAGAACTCCACCAGGTGTAGACGCTCTACCCAACTCCCCTGATAGTCCAGAGCGACCGCTCGCAGCATATCCCCCAGCGTCTGAATCGTCCTCTCAGTCTGCCCATCAGTCTGAGGGTGAAAGACTGTGCTAAGGCGTAGCTGAGTACCAAACGCCTCCTACACCTGAAGCCAAAATCTGCTGAGGAAACGTGTGTCACGATCGAAGACGATCGACTTTGGTACCCCATGGTACCGGATGTGCTCTGTGGTGAACACCTCAGTCAGCTTGGGCACCTTCCATGTGTCCTTGATAGGTATAAACCTGGCTGTCTTGGTCAACCTATCGACTATCACCCAAATAGAATTCAGTCCACCTCTAGCTGGAGGGAGACCAACCACAAAGTCCATGCTGATGTCGTCAAACTTCCAGCACGGTACTGGTAATGACTGAATCTGGCCTCCTGGTCGACGATGCTCAAACTTCACCTTCTGACAGGTGAGGCATCGGGAGACAAAATCTGCTACATCCCTCTTCATCCCGCTCCACCAGAATAATTGCTTCAAATCCTTGTACATCTTCGTGGCTTCAGGGTGTACTGATAATGTAGAGGAATGAGCCTCGGAGAGAATCCTGGTCTGAAGTTCTATCACATCCTGAGGAACGCAGAGCCTGCCTCTGACTCGAAAGTGTCCCTCGCTGTCTAGCTCGTAGTCATACTTCAGACCATCAGTCAAACCATCTGCTAACTTCTGCCTAATGCCCTGTAGATATACATCACTATCCTGGGCTGCATATACCTCCTCAGCTATCGTGGTCGTCTCTATCAAGGCTAGGAGTGAATATGCTCTCTTGCTCAGAGCGTCTGCCACGACATTCCTTACCTTCAGTGTACTGAAGGTTGATGTCATAATCAGCCAGTAGCTCTACCCATCGTCGCTGTCTCAGGTTTAGCTCCTTCTGGGTACAGATGTACTTCAGACTCTTATGGTCTGTCATAATCCGGACTGTGGCTTCATACAAGTAATGTCGCCAGATCTTCAAGGCAAAGACTATGGAGAGGAGCTCGAGGTCATGTGTGGGGTAATTTTCTTCGTGCTTCTTCAGCTGTCGAGAAGCATATGCTACCACTCTGCCATTCTGCATCAGTACCCCACCGATCCCTCTGCCTGAAGCATCTCAATACACCTCGTATCCCTTGTTCCCTTCAGGGATCACTAATACTGGAGCTGTGGTCAGGGCGTCCTTCAGCGCCTAAAAGGACACCTCACAAGCCTCTGTCCACACAAACGGGCTGTCCTTCTTCATCAGAGAGGTCAAGGGCTTGCCTAGCTGGAGAAGTCCTTCACAAGCGTCTATAGTAGCCAGCCAACCCAAGGAAACTCCTAATCTCTGTCACAGTGCGAGGTCTATCCAGCTCTTCACCACCTATTTCTTGCTGGGTCACTGAAACTCCCTCAGCTGAGATCACATGTCCAAGAAATGACACCTTGTCCAGCCAGAATTCACACTTGCTGAATTGGCATATAGTTTTCTTCTCTCTCAGAGTCTCCAAGGCTGTCCTCAAATGCTGCTCGTGTTCCTCCCGACTCTTGGAGAAGATCAAGATGTCGTCTATGAATACGACCACTTACTTATCTAACTGGGCTTGGAAGACTCTCTGCATCAGGTCCATGAATCTCGCTGGTGCATTGGTCAGTCCAAACGGCATCACTGTGAACTCGTAGTGGCCGTATCTGGTCCGGAAGGCTGTCTTCTCTATATCTGACTCAGCCACAGCTATCTGGTGATATCCGGAACGTAGATCAATCTTAGAGAACACCGTAGCTCCCTTCAGCTGATCGAACAAGTCATCGATCCTGGGCAGTGGGTACTTGTTCTTGATCGTGACATTGTTCAGCTCCCTGTAGTCGATACAGAGTCTCATGCTCCCGTCCTTCTTCTTGACGAAAAGCACTGGAGCACCCCAAGGTGAGACACTAGGTCTGATGAAACCCTTATCTAGTAGCTCCTGCAG
Organism: Limonium bicolor; assembly: GCA_023374045.1. Lineage (NCBI taxonomy): Eukaryota > Viridiplantae > Streptophyta > Magnoliopsida > Caryophyllales > Plumbaginaceae > Limonium > Limonium bicolor. The sequence goes on from CM041777.1 coordinate 267,875,662, forward strand.
CTGTTTCTTCAACTCAACCATCTTTGCAGGGCCCATCCGGTAGGGAGCCTTAGCAATCGGTCCCGTGCCAGGTATGAGGTCGATGTTGAATTCAACCTCTCCCAGTGGTGGCAGTCCAGGTAGCTCCTCTGGAAAAATGTCAGGGTACTCCGACACAATGGGAACATCGCTCTGGAACTTTGGATCCGTTCTCAGATCCTGGACATAACAGTAGTAGGCGGTCGCGCCCTTGGACACCTCCTTCATCAGGGATAACGCCGACACAACCTTCACAGTCGGCTGCTTAGGCTGCATTCGGTATGACACTGTGATCCCTGTAGCTGACTTCAGGAGGAGACGATGCTCTGCACAGTGTAGTCTGCCTTGGTACCGCTGTAGCGTGTCCATGCCCACAATTAGGTCGAATCCCATGCCAGGGAAGACAATGACATCAAGAAGGAAGTCTGCTCCCTTGATGTGTATGCTCAGATTCTTGCACTGCTTACTGCACTTGATCAACTCTCTGGATGGCAGCAAGACTGAGCAGTCATGGATATCCTCTGTGGGGGCATCTATCTTAGCATGAAAAGCTTGGGATATAAAGGATAGGGAGGCTCCAGAGTCAAACAGGACGGTGGCCTCCACTCCATTAATTAAGAACGTGCCTGAAATTATAGGATAATTTTTTTAAGATTCTGGGCAAATGTTCCAAGGTAATTACTCAGGGTTAATGCTTATACCTGTGATGACCATTCCATTGCTCTTTGCTTGAGCCTGGTTCAACACATTCAACTTGATCCCTGAGTTTCCAACCCCTACAATGAAGCAATAAAATTCTTAGAATTTCCATTCTTATTGAAAGTTTCATGAGCAACTTAAAATTTACAATGCTGAAATTGTAAAGTACAAGGCTAAGTCTGTCTAAAGGTTAGGTTTAGACGGCCCGGTTTCATGTGGGTCTGGTTAATGATGGGTGTGGGGGCTGTGTTGGGCTTGATTCTCTTCACCCAATGGTAGATAAGTCTAGCTGCCCCACCAAAAATCAGTACATCATCCGACTTTAGGAGGATCTTGGTAGCATGGTCCATCCTCCTCTGGTCACCAAATAGGAACTCCGCGTCGTCTTCAAGTGATATGGACACCACTGGAACTCCTCTGGTGATGGACTCTGGCGATTCGTCCTTGTCTTGGTGTATCCCTAGCTTACCCTCTTTTCCATAGAAGTTGATGATGCACACGTCTGAGGTTAGGTCTGGGACGGGCTCATCCTTCAATTCTTGTGATGCCTTAACTGCAGCTCCAATGATGGTCTGCAATTCTTCCGGGATTGGTGGCACCTCCACTTCTTCATAGCTCTTAGTGGTGTGATTCCACTTCTTACCTAGGCACATGATCTTCACCTTCATGGTTGAACCATTCTTGAAGGTAGGGGTGTAAATACCTCACACGAATCAGCCTTGGTCGTTAACATGAAAATTGTAGAGGAATTTGAGATCTTCAAAACAAGCTAAAGAACATGAAATTTGGCTGAGAAACGAAGAAGTTATGGCGAGACGAAGTTTACCTGATTTCAGAACGATTTGGAATTCTGGGTTACGGCTTTGCAGGGAGGCAACTTTGGATTATTTTTTGGTGGATGTAGGAAGAGTTAGGTCAAGTGTGAGCTATGGTTGAAAAGAGGAGATTAAGGAGAAGAGAATGAAGACGACGACACTGGAAAATTCGAAAGGATGAGTGAGATACGGCCGTCACAAGTTAGGGCAAAATACTGGTGAGAATGATAATACTTTGCCGATTTTGCTGGGAATTCCGGCGAGGCTGACGTGGCGAACACGTGTCTGAGTCAGGAGAACCCTAGCCACGTCAGCAATCTACAAATGTTTGACCCTAAACTTCATTTTATCATAACTTTGGCTAGGATGATCCGTTTTTGACGTTCTTTTTATCAATATTCTTGGTTTTCCATAACCTTTTTATTGGTATAGGTTTCATAGGCTGGTTTGATCATTCTCAAAAAGTCAACCCTAGCAAGGCTTAATAAGCTTTAGGGTTTCCATGATTTTATATTGACTTTTATGATTCAATTTAATGTTCCATCTCTTTCTAAAATCTTTATAATTATTTGGAGTGTTTAGAAATTTTTTCAAGATTTATTGACTTATAGATCTTATTATTAAATTCATAATACTATATAATAATCCAATATTTAATAGTATTCTTTAGGATTAAATAGAAGAAATCCCATGATTTAATTTCCATAATTCCATATAAGAATATAATAATTTATTATTCATAATTCCATACAATAATTTAATAATTGATAGTATTATTTATGGTTTAATAAAAGAAATCCCTTAAATTAATTTAAATTAATTTAGGGGTATTTCAAGGATGAAGGAGTTGGTGTGTCTCATGGTTTGTTGTTCGCTCACTATCCGGGCTGATGACGCAGGGCATGCCACGAGATGGGCCGACGTCACCCTAACTAGGTCACACTGTCATGGATGAAACTTCCTTGCTCTGCTTGGCCATCCATCCTTAATTGTGGAAAGGACACTTATTGTCTCGAGGCATTAATGGCATGTCGGAAAGGCGTGCGAGTTGGTAAGTATAGGTGCCTAAAGTGGTAATGATGGGTTGTTCAATGAAACTAATTGGACAAGGCATCAGAGGGACGAGTACTTAGTCATGAGTGTTTCCTTTGTGGCGAAGGGAACCAGACAGGGTTTACGTTGATGGCATCTAGTTTTGAGGTCTGAAGAAGCCGACTTCTTGGATTCAGTGTCTGCCAGCCTAGATTTTTGTGCCCTGGTTATTGACTTGTCATCCAGGTACATGCGATCATAAAAGGGAAATGTTATTAGTACTTTCAATAAATGGTTAAAGTGTGGCTAATTACACTATACCAACAATATCATTGTCCAATTCATTACCCAAATTTATCTAATTTCTTGTCTGTTTATATATATTTCCAATAACTTGTGGGGGCACGTACTCCCACATATTATTATGTAGGTACGCCACTCCCTATGCCCATGCACAAAATGACAATATAGAGTGTCAACATAAATTCATTGTTGACAAAGGTTTATCCCTTATAACTCACTTTGGTTTACCATACAAATATTGGGATAAAGCCTTTCAGACCTCTACCTTTCTGATAAACCAAACACCTACCACTACTCTGCCATTCAAAACACCTTTTGAGGTTCTTTATGACCACGCTCCTGTTTACTCTCACCTACAAACTTTTGGCTGGCTATGATGGCCCAACCTACGGCCTTACAGTCGACACAAATTCTCATTTGGAACTACACCCTGCACCTTTATGGGTTATAGCAACAACTACACTGACTATTTGTGCCTTGATCAAATACAATAAACTGGCCTTACATCTATAGGGATGAGAATCATTTCCCTTTTCTTCAGCTCACTCACACACAACCTTCCCATACTCTTTCAGACATCACTTCTCACACACCAATCATTGCTACATTACCCCTCCAACTTTTACCAACCCCTTCAACCACACCCTCAAACGTTTCTCACCAGAACCACAACAACCCTCACACACTTCCTCCCTCAACCCATCCCCACATACATCATTATCATCCTCTTCAACTTCATCAAGCAGACCACAAGACACATCCACACCCCCTCCGATGATTACAAGAGCTAGGGATAACATTATAATGCCTCAAGTGTGAATAGATGGCACTATCCCTTTCCCTTCCTGCTATACTTCCACTCAAGCCTCGCCTATACCTTAAGAACCAACCCACTCCTAAGCTATGAAGATACCTGAATGGCGAGGTACCAAGTTGCAATAAATCAAAGCTTTACAAGACACCGAAACATGGACCCTTGTTCCTACTCCTCATGGAGCTAACATCTTAGCAGTGTCAAATGGGCATTAAGGACAAAAGATACTCAGATGACACCATGGAAAAACGCAAAGCATGTTTGGTAGCCAAGGGTTAAACCCAAACTATGGGAATTGACTACAATGACACTTTCAGTCGGTTAGTTAAGCCCTCAACAATCAGACTGGTTTTTATCTTGCTAGAAAACAAGGCTAGCCTATTCAACTACTTGACACCCAAAACACCTTTCTTCATGAATACTTACAAAAAGTTATTTTTATGCATCAGCCACCAGGTTTCAAACTTCATATTTATCCCAATCATGTTTGTCAACTCAAGCACTCCCTCTATGGTTTGAAGCATTCCCCGCGTATCTGGCTCTTTAAATTAAGTGACACTCTCATTCAGGGCCAATTGACTGGTACAATCTGGGCGATGGAACAAGGCCCCCTATGTTTAGGGGCCCAATTTTTTTCCTCCCTTTAGATTTTGTCAAGTTAAAATTATATAATGGCTCAAAATTATCTTAAATGGAACATATCAAAAGCAGACAGAAAATTGCTAAATCACATCTTTATGTTTGAGATACATTCAAACATTGTAAACATGACCATGTGAATGAATTTAATTTAGTATTTTTTCTATATTTACATATATTTAATTGTATAAGGGGTCTCGTTTTAGCTTCAGCACAGGGTCCCAAAAATCTTCAAGACATCCCTGCTCTCATTGACATGGGTTTCAAGTCCTCTAAGGTAGATCACTAGTTGTTTATCTACCAGTGGGAAAATTAAACAGTTTTACACTAATTTATGTGGATGACATAATAATCACAGGTGCAACTTCCTCTTTGTTACAAAAGTTTATACACATGTTATCATAGTACTCTCATGTGAAAGATCTTGAAGCCCTACATTATTTTTTAGGGATGGAAGTTCACAGAGATAAAACAGGCCACAAGCCAACAAGATATTTGTGCTCTTCTTCACCGTGCAAACATGACCAAAACCAGATTTGTCTCTACACCATCAGCCACATCTACTACTCTCTATGATCCTACTTCTCCCATTTTTCAAGAACCTACCACTTTTCATAGCCTATTAGATGTTTTAGAGTACATCATTTTCACTGGATCCGATATCTTCTTTACTGTGAACAAACTTTGTCAAAATATGTACCAACATCAACAAATCCCCTAGCAAGCCCTAAAGTTCCTCTTACGCTACCTAAACACTACTAGTGATCTAAATTTTCACATCAGTCCCCAAAAGGTGGTGTGTGACAATCTTGGTACGATCTACCTTGCGGCCAACCCAGTATTTCATTCTCATGCAAAACACATCGTCTTGGACTTCCATTTCATTTAAGGTCAAGTAGTCAACAAAAAATTGGTTGTTGGTTTCATGCCCAACTCGGAGCAAGTTGCAAATATCCTCACCAAGGCCCTACTCATGTCTCGCTTCCAGTTATTGCACTCTAAACTGACCTTAGGATGGCCCGAGGGAGGATATTGAAGATACAAAGCCCAAACATAAAGAAATAACAAATATAGAGTCGGAGCTCAAAGATAAGAGCAAAGTCCAATATGATAGAAATCAACCTGTAAATAACCTATCAAAATGTTGTGTTTACTCTTGGTTATTGTGCAGTCTTACACTGCTATAAATAGCAACTTATAGAACATAAATCAATTAGATAGTCGTCATTCTCACAATCCCAAAATATACCCTTGTTTTCACTGCTCTTGTAGAAGTTTCATTCTCCGTCTTTACATTCATCTTTCATAATGTGGTTTGAGAATAGGTAACAGTTGGAACACTAAGCAGAGACACAATGATGATACAATAGTAAGATCTTTATAGTCACGGGATAAGACTCCAACCCGATCCTTGCTAATTTTTTTGTTTTTTCCTTCTTCTTGTCATTTTATTATTTTTTTAGTGATTAGGATTGAGGTCCACACACCCCGATGGCGTTCAAAAACCATAAACTTTTACCCACTCCATTTTTTTGCCTCTCTCTTGTCTAATTTACACCTTGTATTTCTCTTGCTCTCTTTATATTCTTATATGATCTTTCTTTTCTTTAAAGCCATAGTTTCCTTTTCCCTCAACCCACCTCTTACCCCTTTAAATCCCTAAATTTCCACCTAACTTCTCTCTCTCCTCTTTGTCTTAAAGGGTTTATTCTCTATAATCGTATATTATTTCCTGACCTTAACAGTCTATACTCTCTCTCACACACATAAAATTTAAACCCATAACTAGACGACTGGGGAAAATATTTTCACACCATTCTATAAAAAAGAAGAAGATGAACCTCCCCAAACTGTGCTATCTTCAAAGTACGACTTCCTCTCCCTCAGACTGTAATCTCTGTAAACTCTCCCCCCGGAAGAAGATAACCCTTTGGTTCTGAAGTTGGGGCTTGTTTTCTTGTTTTTTATGTGGTAGCTTCCTTGTTCGCCAACCAAACCTAAACTCTTTATTATAGGCTGTCAGCAATGCTTCACTTTTCCAACCTTTGGTGAAAAGAGTGTGACATCTTTACCCAATTTTGAAGGTAGATTTGGATCTCTCGGTTTTGTTTCCTTTTTATGTTGTTATGGTTTAATTTTCCATCCCTCGACTCCATTCACAAGTGACACCCAGAAAGGTATGAAATTGGATCTTTCCCTTTTATATTGTTCATCTATCATTGTAACAAAATATGAGATATACTAACGCTCAAGGAAAGTTCCCCTAAGGTTCTCGAGTATAGAAATTAGGGTTGTCGTACCGAAAGGAACTCATTAAGATTAATAACCAACAAAATAGAATAATCAGAAATAGTAAATTAAATAAATAGGAAAACATTTTTTGGTAGGGGGATTAAGTGTAATGACCACTAGCTGAATTAATAAAACTAAACTATAAAGATAATTAATCAAACTAAATTATAGTAACAATGGGGTTATCTTTTTTATGATTGAAGAACATCCCGGTAGATCTTTAATCTGTCTCATTTGAATTCACTTTTTTCACACCTCCTAATCCCGCAATGATCTCAGAAACTTAACATAGTTTAATTAACTAATCAAGTTAATGCATCCTAATCAGCCAAAGCAACTTACTTTCTTGCATTTATGTTATGCTTTGACCCAACAACAATAATAACAGCTTTTGATTAAGACAGATAATTTATAAATTGATCCATCGTCTAAACTAATTGGTTTAACACCTACAGTCTTGATCTTTATCTCAACATTGCATGTCAACAAAGATCTAATACAACCTATAATTGATCAGAATATTAAAGCAAATTAAACTAGAAAATTCATTTTTGTTGCAAAAAAATATCAAGAAGTTATGAAATAATGAATCATAGGGTTCAGGACTGCATTCTTGACCCGGAATGTAAAAGGTCACTAATCAGCCATAATATTTCAAAAAATTACAAAGGAGAAACTAGACATCATATTAATTAGAGTGTAAGAAAGTAGAAACGTTAATGGAAATCTACAATCCTGGTCAAAGCTCCACTTTAATCTTCTTTTTTTCCTCTTGTGTTTCTGTGGCCATCCCCTCTCTCTCTCTCTCTCTCCTTCTTTATGGTTCTCTCTATCTTTTTTTCCCGTTTCTTATGTTATATCCTTCTTTTTTTTTATCACCGCACTAGTTTACTATTAGAAACCATTTTTCATATTAGATGCATCCGACCTTGCAGGGTCTAGCGCAAGGTTGGACACATAATAAAACATTAGACATGCACGCATCAGTATTCGTTTGACCTTGTAGGGTTGAACGTAAAGTCATACTCCATCAGAGGGTTGCACTTGCACTTGTTAGTTGCAGTCTATCTGACCTTGCAATGTCAGACGCAGGGTCAGACGACACGAAGTAACCTTGAACTCTTGATTTTGGCTCCTCTTCACCTAAGTTTGAGGCACCGCCTTGGAATTACTTTATAAGCCTTTTGACATACTCGTTGATGATGAGTGTCCAAATGAGCTTGTTCTAGGGCTAAATTTCATATGCTTTATCTACACTTTTCATGCTCAATTCTACACTTTAGCTATTTTCCTTTAGTTTTGTTTTTTTATTGATGTTTCTACACATTTGTTGCTTAAGAATAAGGAATAACATAGCTAGGAGAAAAGTAGACAAACAGGAATGTGTGGGTGTAAACAGATTCAAAATTGGAGCTAAAACAAAGAAGATAAAGCGTTTTGATGACCGACCTCCCTACAGATTGACCTATGTGGATCAGTCAAACTTTTTCCGGAAGTTACGAGACTCGGTCGACCTAGGGGATCTCCCCATGTGGGTTGGTTAGAAGCTACTAGACTCGGCCGACCCATCTGGGTCGATCAGATAAAAATTCACGCACATGATGGTGTTTTCTCCAAGAGGCGACCGAACCACAACAACCCATGGGACCGACCCACATGGGTTGGTTGGGCAAAATATTTGCCCAGAATCGCACTTTAAAAGAGGAAAAGAAGAGGAAAGAGAGAGGGGAAGAACCATCCAACATAGCGACAGAAAAGAAAGGAAAAAGGGGGAAAGAAGAGGAGGAGAAACTCACCTCTATTGAATCCCTTCTTTAACCTCCATGGCTAACTCTTCTCCCGTTTTTCTTATCTTTGCTCTAATGCTTGTATAGTTTCCTTGTAGCTCGGGATGGGGATTTTGCCCCAAATCCCATAAAACCTCCCTTCTTGTAACTTGAACTTGTTTTATGCTTTATGTTAGTCCTTGTTCTTAATGAAGATGATATTGAGTGTTTAAGGCTTATAATCTTGTTCACATTAGGTTGGGGATTTGATTAGGGTTTGATCAATTAATTGCCAATTTGCTAAATTGATTGGATTAATGTTAGCAATTAGTTTAACATTAGTGTGGATTTCTATTGAACACGCTTATGAAAGTAGAAACCTATACCGTTGGGGACTAGAACAATGTATTTGTGAATCCTAAGGTTAGACTACATTACAACTAAAGGGAAACTTGAGCTTAGTGTTGTCGACTGAACCGATGTTTAGCTGATTGAGAAGTCTCGGTTAAATTGGTTAGGATTAGTATACTAGGATTTGGTTGCTAGTTAATTAAGTGTCGCCATTGTTTAGCTATAAGTTGAATAGTCAAAAATCGGTAGTGAGGGGAGAATGGATGTAAATATCCATCCAGGTTACATCTATTCTAGTTTAGTTGGTTTAGTTTTATTGATTTCATTCATTCCAATTATCAAACCAATAACCCCAAAAACCTTGTGGATACGACCTTGTTGGACTACAACGGCTGGTTTCACTGCCCATTAGTTAGCAAGATATATTCACTAATATTTTGCTTAACATTCGACACCTTGTGATAGAGTTGACACACTCTTAGATCTTGTTTACCTTGAATAAAGCAGGGAAAATATGTGAATAACAGTTTAATCGATTTATAGATAAAACATTCAATATGGAACTATAAACTATCAATTATGATCGAGTGATTTTGATCGTATAACACACCCAACACCACTATGAACTCATAGTTATAATCCTACATATCAATCACTCCTTAATTTCATGGTTCACCCTAGGGGCCAATGCTAGGCGAAGGACCTCTATTTCTTGTTTAATTCATGGGTTCAGAGAAGCCATTGTGATTGCCTCTCCTCTTAATACTCAACATGTGGGTTATCAGGATTAACAATTATACTCTCTCCTATTCAAAATATCTGTCATTTTAAAGATGAATCTGAACAAAAATATTCATCTCTAAAACGATAGATATTTTGAATAGGAGGGAGTATGTGGTTATGAAATTAGCTAGATGTGGCTTATTCTATTTTAGCTTGGAATATGAAGAACATTAGATGTCACCCTTTGACCCTTTGTTTCAAGATGATTATGAGGCATTTTTGCTATCAGACGTAGTTTTACTTTGGCCAGCTTAGTGCGATTGCTTATCTACATGTACTAGAATATACCAGAGCGTCACGTAATTTATGTATTATGTATGTTGTTATATTTATGCACTTTAGTAAAGCGCAACGTTTAGGCGTTTAGGTTACAGAGGGTATTTAAGCTGCTGGTGTGTAGTGAGTCAGGGTGTCCTTGGGTACTATTTATCATCCAACTTTGGTTCTAGGGTTTATCCAGTTCTTCGTTATCTTTCTTCCCTGATGCACTTTCTCTGTTCTTGATAATTCCTTAATCACGTCTCACGATTCTAAGATGGTATCAGAGCAGGCTTTTGCCTGGTGAGTTTTTCTTTCTTTCCTTTTCGTGGGCGGAGAAAGAAGTAGACTGAGCGAAGGCGCACAGCCCGAAATCGTTTGATTCCTCACTTTGATGCATCCGGTTCCTACTCAACGGTGATTTAAGGATGACAACATTAGGGAAAGATTCAGATAAAGGGAAGGAGACTATCAAGACCATCGAGACTGAGCAAACCGGAATACCTATTGGAGATCCCTTGTATCTTGGAAGCTCAGAACAACCAGGACGTCCGCTTGCGGCAAAGTTTGACGGCGTTTCTGGATTTCCTTGTTGGAACCAGCAGGTCGACATTGCGCTGGGGGCCAAAAGCAAGACTGGTTTTATCGATGGTTCACTTCCAAGACTAGAGAACCCCACGAGTAAAAGGCAGGCATGGGATCACTGTAATAAAATGGTGATTTCTTGGATCTTGTCGAGTTTGGAGAAATCAATTGCAAAGAGCGTAATGTTTAGGACCACTGCCACAGAGATTTGGAGTGGCATGTGCAGTCGATTCGAACATAAGGACGCCACCAAGGTCTACGAATTGGAACAGCAGTTAAGTTCTCTAACTCAAGGCGGCGAATCCGTTTGCTCGTACTACACCAGAATGAAGAAGTTGTGGGATGAAATAGATGTGACAGACAGTATCCCTTTATGCGATTGTAACAACTATGACAAGTTCAAGAAGTATATCACTGAGCTCCACCTGATAAAGTTCCTCATGGGCCTTGATGAAAGGTATACAATCATTAGAGGAAATGTCCTTATGATCTCGCCTTTACCTTCTATAGAGCAAGTTTACTCGCTCCCAATCCAGGAGGAGCGACAAAAGACCTTGGGTTCTGCAAATCTTCCGGAAACCACACCTCCTTATCCTTCCCTATTGACCAACTGAAGAAATCGACATACAAAGGTACATCCACCGGCCAAAGTAGACGTTCAAGTCTCCTTTGCACTTTCTGTGGTAAATCTGGGCACGTTGAGGATAAATGTTTCCAAAAGAATGGATTTCCCTAAGGCTGGAGGTCAAACAGAAATAGAAGGTTTGGAGCGAATGCTTGTGTTGAAGAAAGAAGGGCAGATACACCCCAAGAACCACAAAAGCCTCCACTGCCACAAGACTCATTTAGAGGAGTCCTCACTAATGAGCAAGTCAATCAACTCCTCTCCTTCATTAGTAAACCTCAAGAAAGGGACAACCAATCTCACGTAACCAGTTACGGTTTTGTTGGTACTATCCTATCCCCTAACCTTGCTAACTTAAGTTTTAATCAAAATAATTGCATCAATAAATCTTATCAGAAACATGATTTTGGTAAAGAACTGAACAAAACAACCTGGATCTTAGACACAGGCGCGACGGAACATATGTGTTGTGATTTAGCATTCTTTAGTTCTTACCATGTTTTAAATAATGCACTTAAGATAGTTATGCCTGATGGTCATTTACAAAATGTTGACACTCTAGGAAGAGTGAGATTAACTCACAGATAACTCTTGATGATGTGCTTTTTGTTCCCACCTTTACATTTAATTTAATAGCTGTCAGTAAGTTAGCTAAGAACTTGAAAGGGAAATTTTGTTTTGATTCTGAACACTGTGTGTACCAGGACTCTAGCATCAGGACTGAAATGCAATAAGGTGATCATTGTAAAGGCTTGTATCTGCTGAATGCACTCTGTGATAGAAACCATTATAGGGGAATGGCTGGTAATGAAGTCAAGTTGGTTAATTCTGTTGATAGGGTTATAGTAGGTTTTGACTGTAAAGATGATGTCTCTCTCTGGCACCATAGGCTAGGCCATCTGCCCAGAAACAAGTTGTTCAGTTTGAATCTTTTTGATAATAGAAAATGTAGTGCTCAATTTGTGTGTGAATCATGTCATATGGCTAAGAGCCATAGATTACCATTTGCTAGCAGTAAAACTGAATCCAAGGATGTGTTTGACTTGTTGCATGTTGACTTGTGGGGGCCTTACCCCCACAAGACCTATGATAATTGCCAATATTTTCTTACTGTGGTTGATGACAAAAGCAGAGCAACTTGGGTCCATTTATGTGCTAATAAATCATATTCTTTCCAAATTATTACCAACTTTATAGAAATGATAGAAAGACAATTTGGTGAAAAGGTAAAAACTTTGAGATCTGATAACGCTTATGAAATGGGAACTTCCAAGTTGGGATCTGCTTATTTTAAGAAAAAGGGCATTAAACATCAAACTAGTTGTCCCCACACTCCTCAAAATGGAGTTGTGGAGAGAAAACATAGGCACATCATTGAAACAACAAGAGCTTTTATGTTTCACTCTGGCCTACCAATTAAATTTTAGGGGGATAGTGTTCTTACTGCAGCATATCTTATTAATAGGATGCCCTTAGTCTCAGTCAACAACCAAATTCCCTATGAAATCATTTATGGGCACAAACCCGATTATAAACTTCTTCGATATTTTGGATGTCTATGCTTTGCCAACATAAACTACAACCAGCATGATAAGTTTGCAACCATATGTATTGAAGGAATTTTCATTGGCTATCCACACGACAAAAGAGGATATAAAATATATGACATGGATAATGAGAAAATAGTTTGCAACAGAGATGTATCATTTCATGAAAATATATATATCCTTTCAATGGTAAACCAGACAATCATGAGATACCACAGGTAAACCCTCGTATCAATTTTGATAAAGATTTCCCTTTAAATACTAATGATGGTTTTCAGTCTGTTGAGATAACTCCACAAGAATAGGAACAAGTCAGTATTGAACTAGTACAGGAGGAAACCAATTCTGAACAGCAATCAAAAATAGTTCCACCAAAACAAGCACAGCAAGTTTCACCAGAAGAGGCACCCCCACATCCACAAGAGGAACTTTTTATGAGAAGATCACAAAGGGAAAGATGAACTCCCATATACCTTGGAGATTATGAAGTCAATCAGACTGCTCTTCACAATCAAAACAAAGATAAGTCCATACATGATCCTTTCACCTTTGTACTATTTGACAGAATAGGAATTAATGCCTTATCTGTTCATACTAATTGTACACCAGATCCTGATGTTGTTTATACTGATGGAAAAGATTCTTTGGTTTAATCTATTTTACCTGATCAAGTTCTTTGTCTCGTTGCTGGTACTGACCTAAAACAATGTTGCTAGGGAGATAGAACCTGTAGATTATCACCAAGCAGTAAAGGGTATTAGGTGGAGAAAGGCAATGCAGGATGAGTTTCAGGCTTTAGACAGAAACAAATCCTGGTTTCTCACTGATTTACCTAAAGGGAAAAGGCCATAAAGTGCAAGTGGGTCTATAAATTTAAATATAGGTCCGATGGGAATCTAGAGAGATGCAAGGCTAGGTTAGTAGCCAAGGGATTTACACAGAAACACGGGATAGATTATCAGGAGACTTTTTCTCCTGTTGTTAAATTTACAACAATTAAAGCTTTAGTACTTATTACCACCAAGAAAAACTGGAATGTGAGCCAATTAGACGTAAATAACGCCTTTCTACATGGGGATTTACTAGAAGAGGTTTACATGGAGCTACCAATGGGTTATAATTAAGAAAATCCCAATAAGGTTTGTCTTCTCAAGAAATCATTGTACGGTCTAAAGCAGGCCTCAAGACAATGGCATCAAAAGCTAAGTATTTCCTGAAAAACCCTGGGTTATCCCAATCTCTTAATGACTACTCCCTATTTTTTAGAAAGGTTGCTGGTAGAGTTTGTTTCTTAGCTATGTATGTGGATGATATATTTTAACCGGTGATGACATAAAATTCATTGAAGGGGTGAAGGACTCACTTAATACTATGTTTCGAATTAAGGATTTGGGTCTACTTAATACATTTCTTGGAATTGAATTTATACACTCTTCTTGTGGGATGATTTTGACTCAGAAAACTTATGCTGAATAGTTAGTTAAGAAATTTGGCTGTTTGAATGCAAAGCCAGTGGCAGACCGTTTGAGTTAAACTGTAAACTGATTAGAAATAAGGGCAAGGTCCTTGCTGAACCTTCTGTTTATCGAAAATTGATAGGAAAGATTGGTTTTCTAGTTCACAGCAGACTTGATCTTAGTTTTTCAGTCCAGGTATTAAGCCAATTCCTTGATAATCCAACAGACCTACACTATGCTGCTGCTCTGCATACTTTAAATACATTAGTGGAACGCTTTCTTATGGTTTATTCTTCAATCGCCTGCACACCTTTGATCTACTTGCTTACTACGATGCAGATTGGGCTGCTTGCCCCAACACTCGAAGGTCGGTCAGTGGGTATTTTATCCAACTTGGAGGCAGTCCACTAACTTGGAAGACCAAGAAGCAGACCACCGTGGCTCTTTCATCAACAGAAGCCGAGTACTGGTCCATGAGACATGTGACAGCTGAGCTCAGTTAGATCACACGGTTGTTGGTGGACCTTGGAGTAGACGAATAGAGCCTATCCCTATCAAGTCCGACAGTCAGTAACCATCTACATCGCCAGGAATCCTGTGATGCATGAACGGACAAACACATGTTGAGGTGGATGCTCACTTTGCGGCAGAAGTTACAGGAAAAGTTGATATCAGTTGAGTTTGTGCCTTCTTGGTCTCAGTTAGCAAATGTGCTCACCAAAGTCTTGCCCGGTCGCGTATATCCAGATATCTTGGACAGAATGGGAGTCTTGGGTTCCGGTAGTTCAAAACCCACATTCCATGTGGATTTTGCGGGTGCCTATTAGAATATACCAGAGTGTCACGTAATTTATGTATTATGTATGTTGTTATATTTATGCACTTTAGTAAAGTAGCGTTTAGGTTACAGAGGGTATTTAAGCTGCTGGTGTGTAGTGAGTCAGGGTGTCCTTGGGTACTGTTTATCATCCAACTTTGGTTCTAGGGTTTATCCAGTTCTTCGTTCTCTTTCACAGAGTGCATTCAGCAGATACAAGCCTTTACAATGATCACCCAGTTGTATTTCAGTCCTGGTGCTAGATTCCTGGTACACAAAGTGTTCAGAATCAAAACAAAATTCCCTTTCAAGTTTTTAGCTAACTTACGACAGCTATTAAATTAAATTTAATGGTGGGAACAAAAAGCACATCATCAAGAGTTATCCGTGAATTAATCTTCACTATTCCTAGAGTGTCAACATTTTGTAAATGACCATCAAGCATAACTATCTTAAGTGCATTATTTAAAACATGGTAAGAACTAAAGAATGCTAAATCACAGCACATATGTTCCATCGCAGAGGGTATTTAAGCTGCTGGTGTGTAGTGAGTTAGGGTGTCCTTGGGTACTTTTATCATCCAACTTTGGTTCTAAGGTTTATCCAGTTCTTCATTCTCTTTCTTCTCTGTTGCACTTTCTCTGTTCTTGACAATTCCTTAATCACGTCTCACGATTCTAAGAACATGAGTACTTGAGTGTGGATTGTTTTTATTGATTCTTGTGTTATTTGAAAGGATTTGGTATTCGGGCCTAGGGTTTACCGTTATTCGGTGATTTACCTTTTACTGGGTTAACCACCCTTTTAGCCAGTCTTCACCAGCCTATGCTTTTAGTCGATTTATAATTCTCGCATTTTTCTGCCCCTTGTGCCTTGATATTGTAATATAATAGCTTTTATTTCAGCATTTAGATGTCAATTTGCACTCGTTTCATTTCAACATTAAGTCTTCCCTTGTGACAATTTGAGGTGTCATAGCAACCTTTAAGTCGTTTATATATATATAAAAAAGCAACATTTAAGTCATCTAGCTTTGGGTTTCATTTTCATAGAACTGGTATTTCCCCTAATCCCTTTTGTATGGTTGATGACGTGGAAAATGGTATTAAAAACCTTTTAAAAGGTTTAATATTTCTCATTGCACAAACATCTCAATTTCTTATTTGTTCTCTTTTGCTTAGTTTATTTCATATTATTATTTCATTTGTTGTTGTAGTTTATTAAAGTTTATCATTGTATTTTCTTGTGTATTTATTCATTTATTTTGTTTATTTTTTTACTTTACTTGTTTTATCTTATTGGGAAATTTCACCAAATACCACTGAGTTTTTGCTTAATTCACGATATACCACTGTATTTTTAAAATTACACATGATAACACTAAGTTTTTACTTATTTAATCAGATAACACTCTGCCTCATATTTTGTTAAATATTCCGTTAATATTCCAGGAAAATGACCAAACTACCTGTGTTATTAATTAACAACTTGAAAGTGATTTGTCATACTGATAAATTTCATAAGACGCCACTTTTGTTTAACTATTTATATGGGTAGTTTAGTTTTTTTTCTAAGGATATTAATGAAACATTTAACAAAATATGAGACATAGTGTTATTTGGTGAAATAAGTAAAAACTTAGTGTTATCCTGTGTAATTTTAAAAACACAGTGTTATATCGTGAATTAAGCAAAAACTCAGTGATATTTGGTGAAACTTATCTATCTTATTTTATTGCTCATTCTGCACCCAATGATTTAGAATCCCTCTACGTCTATGATTGATAAAAATGGACTAAAGTTTACTAAACCGCCATAGGTCTAATTTGTTGGACGAAGTAATCCTAAAAACCTTCAAGTCAAACCCATGTGAGTACCTATTGGGTGCAGGTGGTAGGTTTACATATCGACGGTGGTGCTTGTTGATTCACACACCCATCTCATCTAATAAACCATTCTATGTTTTTTTCTTTAAAAAAAATACTGTCATCATCTCTTGGTGTGCGGTTGAACTTTTGTTTCCTTTAGCTACCCCTAATTTCTTATGATGCATGACCTAACTTTCTTCTGTACGTAGGTCATCCATAGCAGAGTTTCTTAAATAGTTCTTACTGACACAAGGAAATAAAAATAAAAGGTAAAGATGAAGTGGAGGAGAGAGGGATACTCTGGGTTCTTAGCTAAGAACTCCTTCTTTATTGACATATTTTCATTGAAAAATAGAGAGTGTGAGAGAGAAGTGAATAAAATATAATATATAAGAAATGTGTTAGCTTTTTGCCACTGTGGATTGCCTAAGGTGTGTACTTTAATGGGGTCGATCCAAATCATAACCAAACATATCCAATCACTTTAGTAAGAAGTTCTCTGGTCACATTCGTTTGATGAGTATCCCTATTTCCCATTATAAATTCTTGGCAATGTATCTCTTCCTCCTAGAGCCACGTACATAATTAAAAAGACATGGTATTACTTTAGAATGGTATCGTCCTCATTTATATCTTTGTACCCACCCTCAAACAGTCCTTTTGACACTTTTTTTTTTGAAAAGATTCTTATTAACTTTCTCTTTTTACGCTAGTCTCATGGTCCCATCTATTACCACCGGCTCTTAATCTAACTCCGCGGGACACTCATCGGCCAACCTTCAAACTTCTAAGTACCATATGACATTGACTCTACAAAAGTCCCAAAATATATCTCAAAGCACCCTTAAAGCCATCAAAGATCACCAAAATATCTTCTAAAACTTAAAGTCTCACCAAATGACCTCTGAATATCTTTTTTTTATCAAAAGGCAATGAATTACTTATTAGTCAGTGAAAATGAGAGAGAGTCTCTCAGCACACAGAATGTTTTTACACAATCAGGAGGGGGGAGAAGATGCACTACGTGCCTACTACTGTATCCATGACCAAACTTAGCTAGATTATCAGCCAGTGTATTCTGGCTACGCTTTATCTTCCGCAGGGATAAATTGGAAAACTGAGACATCAATTCCCGACAGGAGCTTGTGATACTCTCCACTAAAGGATTCAAGGATTTGTTTCTGAGTAATTTGAATGCCTCTTCTGAATCTGTTTCTACTATCAGTTGCTGGATATTCATCAAGGAAGCATACTTCAGGCCATCAAGGATACCCCACAATTCAGCTTCTAGCACCGTTGAGTCTCCTAGCTGTCTTGAGATTCTAAATACCCAGCTACCTTCATGATTCCTGTAAACCCTTACGGCTGTTGCGAGTCCTGATGTGAGCCTTAAAGATTCTGCGTTTAATTTATTCCAACTTGCTGGCGCGACCTCCCAGACCTGGTTCGTTAGATTGCTCTTTCTCCTTGTTATGACTTTCCCCAGCTGTTCAGAAATCTGCAACCAATTCTTTAACCTGTACCAAAGTAAATCAGAAGGCATAAATGTTTCATTTAAATTATCATGGAAATTAACATTTCTTCAATACCAAAGTGTATGGCATATAAGAGCAAAGACTTGAGACCATGTGATTCCCTCCATGTGGAGGATACTCTTATCACACTTCAAATTCATAACTAGCCATGAGTAGAAAGAGCAATCAGTGGGAAATAGAGACATGTTTGCTTTTCCACACATCATTCTCCAGATTTCAGTAGCCACATCACAAAACCTAATAGTGTGTTCAGTACTTTCACAATCCCCACAAGAACTGCATAAATCATTAGCGATGAGGCCGTGAGAAAAGAGAAGCTTTTGGTTTTTAGCGCATTGTGCGTAATAAACCATAAACAAGTTTTAACCTTTTCTGGAACATGGAGAGACCAGATCAGGTTCCAGATTTCATCCGGTTGCCCATTATTAGTGATTAACTTATACGCATGGGGAAAAAGAGAGGTTACCATCCCGACTACCTTCCCAAACAATTCTATCACTCGTATCTTCTGATTTTATTAATTCGCCAGATAAGGTATTGAGTATCCTAGGGGGAAGATGGTTTGATAGAAGATCAAAATTCCATCCACTGTGTGAGGACCAGAATTGATAGGCTTTAGCATTTAAGTCCAGTTCTGAAGTGTCAAGGGTGAAAGAAATGAGAGGTTCCTTATAGAGCCATTTGTCTTGCCAGAAATTAATAGATTTTCCATTCCCTAAAAGCCATTTAGAGCCAGCTTCTATAATTTCTTTACTGCAAAGAATATTCCTCCAAGTGGGAGAGGGGATTTTTATGATCAATTTTATGGTATTTGTTAATGAGAACTTTACCCCAAAAGCTATCCTGGTTCTGAATTAACCTCTAGATGAGTTTTGCAAAGCAGGCTTTGTTCATACTTGTAAGGTCTCTCAGACCCAGGCCACCCCTAGATTTAGCTTTGCAAATCGTGGACCATGCTACAGTATAGAGTTTCCTTTCATCTACTGAGTGACCCCAAAGGAAATTTCTGCAAACTCTATCAATCTTATGTCAAGAAACTTGGGAGAGTTTTTGGGACATCATTTGGAAAGTAGAAGATGCTTCAAGGACAGATTTAGTAAGAACTAGTCTGCTTGCAAAGGATAACGATTTAGCCTTCCAACCATCTACTTTTTGCCTTAGTTTCTCAATAAGATCAGAAGAGAAGAGAGATAGAGAGAGAGAGAGAGAGGAATTGGATCTTCCCTGAATTAGGTTAATTCCGAGATATTTGCCAAACTAGTTAGCCATAGGAATTCCTATTGCTTTACTGATATTAATTTTAGCACTAGGCACAACATTATTAGAGAATAACACTTTAGATTTCTCAAAGTCGACCTTCTGTCCAGATAATGAGCAGAAAGAATTTAGGACTTCTTTCATGGATAGAGCATTTTCCTTAGTTGCTTTTCCCATCAACACAAGATCATCTGCAGAGAATATGTAGGATAGTGCAGGGCCTTTGTTACAAAGCTTAATAGGAGCCCATTGTTTGGAGACAATTGCATCTTCTATCATATGGGAAAGTCTATCCAAACATAGAACAAACAGATAGGGGGAAAGCAGGTCCCCCTGTCTAAGGCCCTTTAAAGGGAGGAAGGCCTTAGACTGAATTCCATTCCAAAGGACTTTTATAGAAATAGACCTCACGCAACACATGATTAATTTAGTAAGGTTAGGGGGAAGATTAAGACACTCCAAGGTATTTTGAATAAAACCCCAAGAGAGTCTATCATATGCCATTTCAAGATCCACTTTAATTATGATCCAACCCTCTTTAGCTTTGGTTCTCTTCATGGAATGTAGAACCTCTTGCATGATTATATGATTATCTTGAATATGTATGTGAGGCACAAAGCTATTTTTGAATGGGGACATAACATCAGCAAGAATAAATTTAACTCTATTAGCAAGGGTTTTGGCCAGAATTTTGTAAGTTACATTGCAAAGAGCAATGGGTCTGAATTGTCTCATAGAGGTTGGGGTGGGAACTTTTGGGATGACACAGAGGAGGGTTTCATTTAGGTTGCTACAGAAATAACCAAGATTGAAAGCTGATATGATAAACTCAGTGATGTTACTACTCACTATATCCCAACGTTGCTTAAAGAACCAAACAGGGAAACCATCAGGGCCTGGGGCCTTGAAGTTGCTCATAACCTTAAGAATTTCCTCAATTTCCAGCTGAGTTGGAACCTCATTCAAGATCACCATCTGGTCCTTATTGAGGGGGGGGGAATGGGTACTAAGAGGGGGACAGCTAGGAACATCTGTGGTGAACAGTTCTCTAAAATAATTAGTAGCCAGATTGAGGAGGTTATACTCTCCCTCTATCATGGTGTCGTTCGAATTCTCTAGCCTTAACACTTTGTTTCTGGCTCTCCTGATCATGGTTTTTCTATGGAAGTATTTGGTGTTCTTATCTCCGAATAATAACCAATTATCTCTAGACTTTTGGTACCATAGCATCTCTTCACTGAGAAGAGTAGACTCTAAATTCTTTCTAAGGTTCTCCTCAAGTCTCCTCATGCCCGGAGTTTTCCTACGTTCTAGGGCTCTTTAGATACCAGCTAACCTAGCTAGAGTTGTCTTCTTTTTCTGAAAGATGTTTCCAAAGGTTGATCTGTTCCAATCTGTGAGAGTACTAGCAATGGAATTGAGGTTTAATGTTATGTTCGTACTATTGGGCCAAGATTGTGAAATTGTGTCATTGTACGTGGGATGGGTGGCCCAAGCCACCTGAAATCTAAATGGTCTAGGACCACCAGGTAAGGGAAAGGTGTCCTAGAGATGCGTGAGAATAGGGGAGTGATCTGATCCTAATCTGGGAAGATTCAAACAGTGGGAGGAGGGAAAAATATCAAACCAGTTAACAGAGACAAGAGTTCTATATAATCTTTCAAATATGGAGCCATTGGACCAAGTATAGAGGCTACCCTTCCCAGGGAGAGAAATACGGGAATTCGAGTAAATCCACTCAGCAAAGGCTTTGCTGCCTCTGTTTAGTGCTCTAATACCGCCCTTTTTCTCCTCCAAGGACATAATGGAGTTAAAGTCGCCATTTAACAGCCAAGGCAGGTCAGAATGGTCTTTGATAGATGATGAATGATTCCACAGGTTTATGCGACATCTAGAATCATGGTTAGCATACACAAAGGTGGATAGAAAGGATACATTGTTGACCGAAACAAGAGAGTGAATAAACTGATCACCAAAAGCTTTAATCTCTGGTTTAACTTTATCACCCCATAAAACCCATAAACCACCACTAAACCCTGAAGCATCTACTATATACATATTATTAAAGCTCAATTTCTTTGCAATAATGCTAGCTTTATGACCAGAAATTCTTGGTTCACACACAAACACAATATCAGGTTTATGCAATGCAATCAGATTTTTCACATAAGGGAGAAAACTAGGTTTAGCTGCTCCCCTCACATTCCAGGCCAGAATTTTAATATCCATGATAAACTTAAAAGGAGGAATAGGAATCAAGGAAAGAAAGCACCTGGGGAATTCTGGGCAGGTGCAAAGGAGGAGGGCACTTCGAGGGCTAAATTGGTTCCATCCTTGCAAGCGAGCAGCTCTAACTTGCTCTTGCTAGAATCTTCTAATGGCATTAAGTCTTCTAACTGGGTCCTTCGATCTAGGGCGGTAGAGGTGGTACCTTCTGGAACTTGCTTTTGCTGGATTAACGCATTAGTTCCACTTCGATCCATCTCAGGCAAAGTATTGTTCTCAAAAGAATCCTTTACTCTAGAAATACTGCATTCGTTCTCAGAATCTGCCAATACTTGGAAAGGATTTCCAATCTTTTTAATTGGTTCTTCCTTCTTGATAATTCCAGTAGCAGACGGAGCTTCACTATTACCAATCCTAACACTCTTGGGCTTGGGAGTCTTGCCACCAGATCGTTTCTTCCTTGAAACTCGCATCCAAGGCCCAAAATTGTCCGTTTCATGAGGTTGGATTGTAGATTTCTGATTGGGGATAATCTGAAGTCCGCCTTCGTTCACTAGGGCTTCCTCATCAATAATTCTGGGACAGTTGTTCTTGAGGTGACCGAAAAGCCCACAAGAAAACTCAAAGCATGAACTCCTTTGTAGACTACCTGATGGGTTTGATTCCCAACCTTAAATTTACCTAATAAAGGTTTGGACAGATCAACAGATACGCATACCTTCCCAAATAGAGTTCCTAATTTAGATTTGTTGATCAAGACCTTCCTTGTCCTGCCTAGTTTATTTCCTAAAATTGAAAGGAAGGATTCTCATTGAAATTCCTGACCAAGATCCGGGAACCTGGCCCATACATCCAAGAAAGGGATTGCTTCCTTCGTAGTGATCTGAGATTAACCAAGGACCTTCATTCAGAACATAGTCTATATCCCTTCTGTTGTCAAACTTGACAGAAAAATATCCGTTTCTCATAGCAGCAAAATCAAAATTTCCTTGTAGTCTCCACCTCTAGCACAAGTACTCGTACATGATTTGGGTTGGAAAAGACTTACCTAAGAGCTTAACTATTAGAGCATACCTCCAGTCCTTCTTGATTTCTCTGAATATATCTAGTGGAAACTTGATAAGGGGGCAGAATTCATCTTCCTCTAGATCCTCTTCTTTCTGCGTCATTTCTTCGATCTCCGACAAATCTTCATCAGAAAGTTCCAGATTCGAGTCTCCTTTACCCAGAATCTGGAGGTACGTATCCTAGCAAGTTTTGCTGAAAAGAGCATTAGCTTCATTCAGTTTTCCTTCATCTCGATTAGATGCCATTCTTTTCTTTTTCCTCAGTCTACTGCATTCATCGGAACTCTGGGTGGCTTGGAATCGGAAGCTTGTGTCCATACCTCCACCGTATGATCTATTGTGGGGAGAACACTTCAGAATCGCGCCCGGCACTTAATTGACCCCGTAGAGAAGTTAGGGTTACGCCTATAGGCGACAGAATAAAAGGCGGAAGAAGAAACTTATCGTCGAGGAGAAGATAAGTCGAGAGGGTATAGGTGTATCTTTAGGATGAAGAGAGATCCGCGCGTGAGGCGCGTTCTCTAGATCTATACAATCCTATCAAAATACACTAATGTAACTCTACTACAAATGACCTCTGAATATCTAAACTTCACTAAACTCCTTCCAAAAATCTTAAAACATCTCTAAAAAATCTTTTGAATGCAAATACCTTAAATTACCTCTAAATCCTAGAAATTCCTAAATTCAAATTCCCGAAAAGTGCCTTTCAAACCCTATATTCAAAACATTCCTCAACTTTATATGCCTTAAAAACCCTCAAATATGTTAAAATTTCTCAAATAATCCCTAAATCTCAAAGTTCACCGACCACCTTGACCCTCTTGTATTTCAACAAAGTACATCTCAAGTCTAAAATATCAGCTTACAACCACCTTCAAAAGTTAGCCAAATGCTTCTACCACCAAATCTCTACAAGCCCAATTTTTTTATTTTTTAAGTCGTCACTTCCCTCCCATCTTGCAAGTGATCATCTCATTCTCAATTAACAGAGCTCTCTTATTTACTCTTGATAATATGCTTTTCCAAACTTTTTTTTGCCTTGTAGCATTCTATTCTAAAGATGAAAGTTCATCATGCTTGTGTTCATCGTTTTGTAGGAACACCTTCCTATAAAGTTCCTTCTAACCAGCCATAATCTGTTTTTTTTATCTTCTCATTCACTTTTATGTTCATAAGCTTTTTGCTCTTTATGATGATCACTTCGAGGAAAATCCCCTTTTGAAGTTCTCATTCTATATCAATCCCTCTTAGTTAACTAAAAATGTAATGATACAGTTTATATACAGTAAAAATATAGGTTTTGCAAACTTACCGTACAGTTTAAGAAATCAGTATATATATATATCTAGTACAATTTCAGTAAAGTCAGAATTCAATATATACATTTATATATACATCCGTACATTTTTATATAGTAATAGTATAGTTTTTATATAGAACAAAATACATGTATATAGATATCAATAACTATATTAGGATGCAGTTAAGAAATTACCATATCCTAATATTTCCTTATTGGCCATGGGTGACTCTAAGGTTTTAACAGAATTACCAATTAGGAGACCAAGAATCCTTCAGGCTCGCTAATTGTGACACCTCTTTGGGGCTAACATAGTTATAAGCCCAAATAGAATTTATGGTTCAATAGACTAAGTCTTTCCTATTGGCAATCATTATATTCAATCTTGTACAACTTTGAAGCATCTTCCCTTTTTCCTAGTTAGCTTTTGGTTAAACTATGTGGCAACTCTTTCTCTCCTATCCAAAGTTCATGAGGGACTATCAAGTAGAGGCTTGTGCTCTCACAACACTTTGTTGTTTTTGTTTGATGAAGTTAGGCGACCTAAGAGTACTAAAAAAATTCATGTCAAAAAAAGGTTTGGGGTTTATGCCCCACACATTGATGAAAGCTTCATCTAGTGTTTCCTCTCTTAATATATATAGGATCTATTTTACCCCTAGATGCCATGAGAAAGAAACCATATTTATATAAGAGACAAAACATATACAGGAGTGATAAATGTAACATATATCACTTTTGAAGCTACAAGAAGGATTATCCTATGTTATACTATACATCTATCAAGACAAATTACATCCCTCACCCATGACGTTTAGTGAAATTACACAACCCACCCACGAGGTTTCAAAAATTACTTTACCCACCCATGTGGTTTCCTCTATTTTACATCCGACAACTTTCCTAATTTTTGATCAACTTAAAAGATGCTTAAATATTGTCCAAAATTGATAAAACTCTATATGGATGATGTTAAGGTGTTATATTTTTGTCCAACGTTAAATCCAAAGTTTTTAAAGCTCATATACGACATGTGGGACCCAATGAAAGCACGTTGATATGTCATGTTTCATTGGGTCCCACGGATCACATATGATTTTGGATTTCACACTACCAAAATATAACACCTTAGCATCATTCATGTAAAGTTTCATCAATTTTGAACAACATTAAGCATATTTTAAGTTGATCAAATATTAGAAAAGTTGCCGGATGTAAAATAGAGGAAATCACATGGACGGACAAAGTAATTTTTGAAACCTCGTGGATAGGGTGTGTAATTTTATCAAACATCATGAGTGGAGGATGTAATTTTCCCTTAATTATTTAACTTTAAGGTTTATTTACCATTTGGTCTGACAACCTAATTATATACTCATATTGGATACCATATCAACTTTAAAGATCCCTTAACTGCTTCATAGAGTTCAAGTCACTGCATCATTGATTTAGGGTTTAGTATTTGGGGCTTATGAGGCAAGATTTAATGCTATGTGTTTGTTATTTATGTTTTAGGGGTTTATTTGTTTAGGGATTTATTTTAAGGGTTTAGATTAAGTTGGTCATAATAAATAAGCTTTTATTGTAGTTAGGGTCATATAGCAAAAAAAGTTGGTTAAGTTGTGAATTCCCATTTATGTATTACATAATAAGTGGATACCATTTATTTGTATATATCTATTTATGAAGGTCTCACATGCATGTACCAATGAATTTATGTTGATAGCAAACGCGAAAGACATCAACTTTTTCTATTTACATTATACTGCAAACAATAGAACCAAGACCCTCCAAACATTGTCTTCACTCTTATGTGTCTCCCCTCTTGTGTAATAGTTGTTCACTTACCAATAATCACACATGTAACGTATCCTCCTACCCCCATTGTGACATCCTCCTACCATGATCCAAGTTTTTGTTTAAGCAATCACAGTTGTTAATTTCTCTTCTTTTTTTTTTTTTTGCACTGTTAAGAAATAGAGTATTTTTATGTTCGTTTATAGCCCATATAGGACAACCCAAGAATCCTTTCTGGCAGTTTTTTCTTTTTTGGCTGAATGATGAGTTATGTGATAACCCCCATAAATAACCTTGACAAGAAAAAATGCCATGTTTAGCCTTTCTAGTTCTCATAAGTAAAGAAAAAAACAAAAAATTAGCGCAAATAGACTCAACACAGTAAGAGAAGCACTTGCACATACACACTTGGAACGATTAAATCGACTAATCGATCTCCAAGAGGCAACATCAACAGTGGGACTCGTACATATGAAGGAGGGCCAGAGGTCTTTACTTCATATAGACGTGCGCCAAAATAAATCCCACATAGTAGCAGGAAATATTACATAAATCCATTATCATTGACACCAATAGCCTCCAAGTTGAAGTGATTCATTTAACACCGACACGGAAATCCCCAAATCAAAAAGGTTGACCCAGAAGATCTTGCTGCTTCCAAAGCAGTCACAAGCATCCACATAGCAATCATCACTCCCTTGAAGTTGGGCCCTTAGCCAACTCAGCCTACACAAGGAAAAGGAGATTCTGTAAGTTTAGACAGTTGAGAAGTCCTCACAAAGAGTAGGCTCGCCCAACATTCACAGCCAAAACTAAGGATGTAGAAATATCTCCAGGCAATACATAATGCACAATATTAAACACATTAAGGGTATGCTTGCCTCAAAAGCACTTCTGAGATGGTCAAGTTCCTTGTCAAGATCATTGACCGCCTGATTATATGCCTGTGTGGGAGAAGACTGACTTGAAGTATGAATCTGTTGCAATTCAAAACCAATTGCCAAATGAGATTTTGTGGGGTTCATTAGCTAGCCACGCCAGCCATAGTTCTATCTTTCCCTAGCTCTTGAATAAGATAACAACACAACTACAGACTGCCAAATGAGATTCAGTTGGGGAACATCAGCTTGGCCACGCCAGCCACAGTTCTTATATATCAATATCTCTCGAGTCAGAAAATATCACAGCTACAACAATTACCATATGGAGTGAACAGATTATCAGAAGTCCTGCATTTGCAACCATATTCATAGGCCATGCATAGACAGTTACACCTAACCTAACTGTATGTTGAGAGTGAAGTTAAACGTAGTAAAATTCACCTAGGCCATTGTTGTAAAAAACAAGGACGACTGTACAAAGGAACACATAATCATAACCCATCACAGAAACAGCTATCACCACAAAATAGGCACAGAAGGCCGTATGGCCGAATGGACATCCAGCTCGCCGTTTTTCAACATTTTCTGCCTAAACTGGCAGTGGCCATTGTGACTGCCTGGTTCAACCGACAACTTGCCCCCCAATTCCTACCTCTTTTTCAACACCATCATCGCTGCCTCTTCTCCAAGTCCCCAATTTCAACTGTTGATTTTTCTAACAGTGCAGAAGACACAAGGGCGAGTGAAAAGAGAAGTTAAGGTAACTCTTAGCCTACATACGAAGATTCAAACACTATAAGGCTAAGATTATACTACAGATTGGGATCCCCTATCGAGTAATAATAGCAATAGTAATATTTCACAACCTTGACCTAGGTAAAGTCCACAAAATCCTGTTCGGCTAGTTTATGAGATGAATTTGAGTGAACCTAGGTGAACGTTTAAGATACTGTCAAAATTTCTATTAATCACATTTACCCCAATTTAGTTTGACAAGAAGGGGGCGAAACTTACCTCATTTTCTTGTTCCAAACACCCTATAAAGCGTAAATTGATGGACCAAAATTCTCCTAAGACTCTGCATATCTTAGCTGTAACTTTCACATCCTAGTTACTTTAAGCACCAAAATCAAATTAGCACAGCCGTCAGCAGCAGCAGTGTCTACAAAGCCTGCTTTCAACGCTTAGGCAACTCTCATGAAAATGTAGACAAATGCCGACACATATAGCCAGCGAGTCAGTGACTATTTAGGGAGCTCAGACTTCAGCATGCAACAAAGTTTATCGCAGAGATAAAGATAGGTGCGGAACAATCGTGGCATTCTTACTAACCCTAACAAGAATTTTGTACTGTAGTGGGTGGGGAAGCTTGTAGCCGGCAAAGAGAACGTTCGGGTCCCTGTGCAATTGCCTACAAGGAAAAACAAACCCAACTGTATGATAAATGACTGACATTTAATTCGCCAAGAAAGAAGCGATCTTTTCCTCTCCATAGACATAACTTACATTCGGAGGATGTTTCCGATGGTATGATCTTCTCTTTCTATGGTGAAAGAAGCGGCGTTGATTATCTTCGTGTCTCGCTCGTATGAAACCCTGGAAAGTTTAGCGCCAGGAGTCACGGAAAAGAAATTGGGAGATTACAGAAAAAGAAAGGAGAGTTTTTTTCTTTTGAACAGGAAGGAGGAACGAGAGTTGATTCTTACTTCTTGGTTCCCTCCGGAACGACGAAACGCTCGTAACGATCGGGAGCATTCATGGCCTTGCTCTTGTTGTCGCTCCCTATGCGAGGCGCAGTGAGGAGCTTCAGCGAAGTTCAATAGTGACTCCGGCGTTAGGCGGGTGACTGTAGGGTAGACTCCTGTAACGGCATTCAAAGTAGCGTTCTCAGAGGTTGTGAAATATTCTATAATTGTATTCCATCTATTTTCACTCTCCAAGTTTTTAAATAAGAATCTCACTTTTTATGACACATTAGATTCACCTGTGTGTATCTATCTCTTTCATATATTTTATCTTAGTTTATTGGTTGTTCATTAAGAGACAGAAGATTAAGAAACTTTGTTATTATAGAATAGAGTTTCTTAAGTAATAAAATATAATTTTTAGATGACATGATACCTAAGAATATGTTAAGAAACTTAATACCATTGTGGACGCCCTAAATTGAAGGTGAAGGAGTTTATTGGATCAATTAACTTTTTTTTCTCTAAAAGTTACATATATTAATTTTATATTTTCTTTTATCTACTTTTTCTTAACCGACAAGAGTTCTTAGTTCAGCTTTACAAAAGAATAGGGCCGAAATCTGGTTGGCGGTCGGACGGATTTACTTTTTCAACCCACCCAAAACTCCTTATTAATAACATATCAATTTTAATCAAACTCATTTACGAAACTTTAAATTTTAATTTAAACTCAATCTATCAATTCCCATCAACCAATGATCTAAGTTTAAGAATTTGTTTAGGGCTTGTAATAAATCGGAAGTTTGTGGAACATTTGACATCTGAATTTATAGATTTGCTTTATAGCTTCTTCAATTTTTTATGAAATTTCAAAAAAAATACAAAGTATTAACTTATGGATTAAAATGACAATAATAACTATATTGTATATCACATATGAGCTTAAAAAAATTTAGATTTCACGCTAGACCAAAATATAAAATCTTAGCACCGTCCATGTAAATTTTCATCAATTTTGGGTAATATTTAACCATCTTTTAAATTGATCAAATATTAGAAAAGTTGCTGGATGTAAAATAGCGAAAACCACATGGATGGACAAAGTAATATTTGAAACCTTGTGGGTGGGGTGTGTAATTTCGCCAAACATCATGGGTGAGGATGTAATTTTTCCAAATATATTAGTAATTCATATAAATTTAAGTCCCTAGTAAAATCTACTAATAACAAGTAATATTACTTTTATCTACATAATCTCAAAAATAAGTTTACATATGTTTTAATAAATAAATTTTTATTTAGCTGGATACATTTTATATTTATTATTTTCACTTAGTAAACTAGTAATTTTTTTTATAAAACCATGTAGGTGAAGTTAAAACTTGATAGTATGTCAAAAACGTCTCACCAAACTCATTCATTCAGTTTCAATTTGGTTGTGGGTACATTAGTATTTTTTGTGTATATCAACTACAATAATATTTTTTATCGAAAATAATTTAATTGAGGCTTTTAAGTCCTAACTTAAAAATCATTGGGAAAATTACATCGTCCACCCATGACGTTTGGTGAAATTACGCTGCCCATCCACTAGGTTTCAAAAATTACTTTGCCCACCCATGTGGTTTCCACAATTTTACATCCAACAACTTTTCTAATATTTGATCAACTTAAAAGATGGTTAAATGATATCCAAATTTGATGAAACTTTACATGGATGATATTAAAGTGTTATATTTTGGTAAAATGTGTTATATTTTGAAGGTGAAGCTGTTTTTAATACTGTATAGATTGCTAAATTTCAAAATAAAAAAGGAAAAGGGCAGCAGAATGACTATTTTATTTTCATTTAGACAACGGAGAAAAGAAAGACGGATGCAAGAGGATCGAGAACAAAGGTCAAACTAGACAGTAGACACAG
The DNA here is from genome assembly GCA_023374045.1 of Limonium bicolor. NCBI lineage: Eukaryota > Viridiplantae > Streptophyta > Magnoliopsida > Caryophyllales > Plumbaginaceae > Limonium > Limonium bicolor. The sequence goes on from CM041777.1 coordinate 267,906,005, forward strand.
CCCATTCCCAACTCATTCTCACCGGCCCATTCTCAGCTGCCGCGCCTAGTTGGTTGAGCAGTAATGTGGTCCCCTCGTCTGTTTCAACCAAATACTACTGGATTGCATCTATGATTGTATTTCTCTCTAGAATCTTCGCTGATTTTAACAGAGTGAGGAGACGGTCTCCTCGCCGAAGTTCTTGAAGAGCAGCCACTGACAATTGTACCAAGGTTTCATTGATTGACTCCGAATTCAGGTAAGTAAACTGCTTATTTCTTTGCTCAAAAGACGCAGACTGACAGTTACGATCCTGAAGTTTCCAGTATAGTAGATCCGTACTCAATATTGTGGTTGGTTGCTGTTAGTAATTCACTTGGCCTACGCATTTTTTTTTAGGTTGCGGAAGAGATCAGTATTCCAGTTCTATGTATGGTAGTGTGCTTTGGGGCAGCAATTGAATTTTGGATATCATTTCCTGTACAGGCACTCCATAGTGCAAAACCCAGTGTCATTGATTCCAATTATAAATGGAAACTTCCACGGAGCAGCGGAACCAGGAATCAGGTAGATTTTCGTTTCGTTTAAGTCAGGAACGGCTTTGGAGTGATGTGATATTCGATCACCGTGTTAACTTTACAAAACTTGAATAACTTGAGCTCCGCCTGTGTAAGAAATTTTGATTGTTGTAACTTCCTATGACCAATCGAGGATGCTCTTTTCACTAAGTGATTTTTCAACTGTCCCATCTAAACACAGTTGCCTTTTCATTTGAGACTGATGAGAATTTATCCCTTTTGGTGATAGAAAATATTATTCACCAAATGATGTATTGTTCATGACTTACTGACACCCCTTCCAAGATTGATAGCGGTTTGTGCGAGGATTGGTTAACTGATGCATCATTTACCCAAGTCTCAGGGCACCTGTAAAATTTTGTGTTATGCATCAATTCAACTTGCTTGACCTGGCTATAGATATGAAATGATTCTGAAGGGTTACTAGCAATCCCTCCCAACATTTTGAGTAGTTTGTAACCAACGTCCAAAAAACACCTGCTCATGAAAAGCTGAGGAGAGCCGTTTTCCAACATCAGTTTCTCAAATCTAGTGTCTTTATTTCTTTTGCTTTTTCTCTTTCTATAAGTTTTTCAAATGCACCTTGTCTGTGATACACTAGAAAGGAGCAGGAGATCCACCACTTAAGCTAACACTATTTACCTACCATTCAGATCAAGCTCCTGAAGGTGAAATTGTAGCAGAAGCTGCTTCATTTGTTCCCGAGGAGCCAATTCAGGATGACAGTTTACCCCCAACAGTAGATTCTGAAGTAGATGTTATTGATGAGAAAGTAACAAAACAAATCATTAAGGAAGGCCATGGTGATAAACCATCCAAGTACTCTACCTGCTTTGGTAAGTACCCGCTTTGATTTTCTGAAGAGAGAGTTTTCTAGGAATCTTGATTCTTGAAGCGGTTCAATAATGTCATTGTAGTGCTGCCTGTCTTTTGGTAGTGTTAAACTACCTGTGAAAAATTACATTCTGGTTGATCTCAGGGGACATCTGATAGAACTGAGACCTCCAATGAGAAAAAGAGGGATTTGAATCCTAGTTTGCTTTTCCCCTTTGTGATTTTTTGGTTATGGGAAACAGTGCATTACAGGGCCTGGTCAGAAAGCACTCAGCATAAATTTGAAGACACATGGCAAGAGATGAGACCGGTGGAATTGATTATTGGAAAAGGTACCTTATATGTTCAGACGGATTCAAAACACTGATCTTATTTATTTTTATATTTTGTGACAAGCGTCCTGGTCATTGGCTTGATCAAATCATGATACTATAGCAAACTGCAGTTCTACAAGTCTTATAAAGATCCATCAGTTTGTGTAGTAGAATTGGTTCAGTTAAATTATCACTCTCGCATGGGGATAAGGGGTATTAGAACCTGCTTATAGGGTTACAAGGTTCTCTCCTCCCCCACTCGTAGAAGCTGGAATAACTCACCATATTTTGGCACATTTTGGTTTGCTTACATGAAACTGAGCATGGACTTTTGACTTATAGTCCCTGGACCCTGATCTCATATGAAGTATGATAATACTCTAGGTCTACACTATTTTAACACAGATTGTGAATCCTTCTTTTTGAAGTTTGGATGTGGCAACGTTCAATGTTAATACACTTGCCATGATGCAATTCACATGTCAAATAATGCTGACATCTTGGGCATGAAAATGTGTAGCCTTGATGAAATAGAACTGTGCATTGTTGTCCACCTTTGCGTTTGAAGTGGTAAATTTGTTATGGTGTTTCCCCTAAGTTGAAGTTTTACTTCTTGGAGCAGAGAAGAAAGAAATGATTGGTCTGGGAATTGGTATCTCCAGCATGAAGGTGGGAGAACGTGCCTTGTTACATGTGGGTTGGGAACTAGGGTATGGGGAGGAGGGTAGCTTTTCGTTTCCTAATGTCCCGCCAAAAGCTAATATCATATATGAAGTCGAGCTTATTGGGTTTGATGAGACCAAAGAGGTGCATCTCTTTCCCACTTGATCACTCTGGTTGATTTAGAAAATCAAATGCAAATCTATACATACATGTATATGAACTCCCCTGAATGTTGGAACTAACCACCTCCTTCGTTCTTTTGTCACTCTGGTGACACTATAGGGAAAAGCTCGCAGTGACATGACTGTTGAGGAAAGGATTGGTATAGCAGATCGACGTAGAATGGATGGAAATGCTTTATTCAAAGAGGAGAAACTTGAGGAAGCAATGCAACAGTATGAAATGGTTAGTTCTTCCCTGATTATTACTCTGTGAAACTGACAGTGTGTGCTACACGAGTAGTTGTTCCGTACATGAATTTCCATTTCCCTTTCTGTTTTCTGTATATATAATAGGCCATAGCATACATGGGAGATGATTTCATGTTCCAGCTGTTTGGAAGATACCGTGATATGGCATTGGCTGTGAAGAATCCTTGCCACCTGAACATCGCAGCTTGCCTTGTGAAACTCAAACGTTATGAGGAAGCTATTATGCAATGCAGTATTGTATGTAACCCGCGGACCAGCTGAATCTTCATATATCATCCTGTTTTTTTAAATCCTCCTTCAAAGCTATAAGTGACCAGTTGTTAATTGGGATTCCGCTGCTTTATCAGGTTCTTTCTGAGGATGAGAACAACACGAAAGCATTGTACAGAAGGGGGAAAGCAAGGGCAGAACTTGGACAGACGGACGCGGCCAAAGAAGACCTTCAAAAGGCACGTAAATACGCACCTGAAGACAAAGCAATAGCAAAAGAGTTGCGAGCACTCGCAGAGCATGACAAGGCGGTGTATAAGAAACAGAAGGAGATCTACAAAGGCATATTTGGACCGAGACCAGAGCCCAAGCCATCAAAAACTAACTGGCTTGTTCTTATTTGGCAATGGATTCTCTCTTTATTCTACCGCTTATTCAAACGTCCTGTCGTCAAAGCTGACTAAGGTGACCACTGGAGATCCCCCAACATGGTGTTGGATCGGGAGAGATCACTCTTCTTGTTAAGATAACCTCAAAAGTTTAATGTTATGTGCCGTAGTTTGTGATTGGCTGTAGTCCCTTTGCTTAGCACCTTACTTTGGAATGTAATGGACAAAATTGTTTTATAATATGGTAAAATGGTGGAAATATCATCCGTTGTCAAGTGTCATGTCATTCAATGCGTAGCGTTTGGTCGAAAAGTTAAAAGTTTGAGTTATGTACTACAATCTTCGTTAGAACAGTGAGTATCGAGTAATTCTACATTCTAATTATCTGAATTGTAGATTCAAACTTATTTTTATCTGAACTATCCAATCTCTTCTATGTATTTTGCTGCTCACCACTTGGATCATTGTTCATCCATTGGATTGAGCACATTTGGTGGAACCAATTTTCCATCTTCGCGTGATGTTTGTATGAAATGATATTCCATTTCCCTTGAAAAAAAGGGGAAATTTCATGAAATGCCACTATACTTTTTGCTAATCCATGAAATGTCACTAAAAAAAAGAAAGTCACGAAATGTCACTATATTTTTGTAAAAGTCCATGAAATGTCATTATGTCATTGATCAGAAGCAAAAAAGACAAACATACCCTTACTGGTTAATAAAGTACTTTTAAAGTTCACAATAAGTGTTAAAAAATTTACAAAAATTCACAAAAAGTTTGAAAATACGAGAAAAAGAGGGTATCGAGAAAAAAGAGGGAATAGAGGAGAAAAAGGAGAAAATAGAGGAAAAGAGGGAAAAAAGGAAAGAGGCCGGAAAAAAAGCAAAAGGAGGTAGGACCAGAAAAAAGATAGAGAGCGGGGTAAACACAAAAGGGGAGACGACGGGAGGGACAAAGGAAAACCAGAGAGGACCAGGGAGACCAAGGAAGAACTAGAATTATACCAATTAATTACTATAATTTATACCAATTAATTACTATAAAGTTTAATATATATTTTTTATACCAATTTAAATTAATTTCTCAAAAAAAATATTTTAATTTTTTAATTAATATTTGGAAAAATAATAATTTATATTCCATTTTATAGATGACTTTAGTACATAATATAATTTATATCGAATAAATAATTTAAATTGATAAAAAAAAATATAAATTGAAAATTTATGGTACAAACTATGGTAATTAATTGGTACTAGTTATGGTGCTTAATTGATATAAAATATGTTAAAAATTATGACTAATACCAATTTTTATACCAATGAAGCACCATAACTTGTACCAATAAACTACCATAATTTGTACCATATATTTTAAATTTCTTTTTTTTCATTGGGTCCCACAGGTCACATGTGAGCTTAAAAAGCTTCAAATTTGATATTGGACCAAAATATAACACTTTAGCATCGTCCATGTAAAGTTTCATCAATTTTGGATAACATTTAAGCATGTTTAAAGTTGAATTACTAAAATCACAGGGGTATATTGTGAATTTCAAAAGAAAACAGGGGTATCTCGTGAATTTTCCCTAAATTATATTATGTCATAAAGTCATCTGCAAAATTGAATATAAATTTCAAATAATAATTAAAAAAAATAATTTGGGAGAAAAAAAAATGTTTGGTAAAAATTATGGTAATTAAATGGTATAAATTATACTACTATATTGGTATAAATTTGTACACAAATTAGTGTAAATTATTTTTATGTTATATGATATTTTAATATATTTTTATTTATTTTAATATTTTTTTAATTTTATTTATAGTTATATATATTTTATAGTATTTTGAAATTTTTGTGAATTTTAAAAATATTTTGTTAACTAGTATGGGTATATTTGTCTTTTTTTGTTTGTAGTCAATGATATAGTGACATTTCATGGACTTTTACAAAAATATAGTGACATTTCGTGACTTTCTTTTATTTTAGTGGCATTTTATGAATTAGACAAAAATATTGTGGCGTTTCATGAAATTTCAAAAAAAAAAAAACTGCTATTCATAATTTCATATTACAAATTTGATTGGTAGGGTTTGGTGTTTGAAACAGAAGAGATATGATAAAGAATCGACAGAACAAGATGTGCAAACTAATCTATTATGGGGTTCCCAGCGATAGACATGTATAATGGCCTTCTTCATCATGCTCATACAGAGTTCTAATTCTGCATCGGTGGCGAATTCAAGCCGCTGAGATCCAATCAAATGGGAGGGCAGCCTTTCACAAAACTCTACCAGGAATGTTTCACCATGGACGTCCATGCACAATAAGCGCAGACAATCTTCTGAGACATGTAGACATAAACAGCGAAAGATAAGCTCATCAACACCACGTCTTTCCAATCACCTTTCTGTTTGGGACTCAAACTCTCCTTCACTTCCTTTCCAAGCTTCAAAACGGTCTTTATAAAAGACAGACGTGGCGGCGGCGGAGAAACAAATTGTTTGTTGCTCCTGTTATTATCTTTCGCCTGGTTTGTGCTTGATCCAACGGTAGCACCCTTCTCGGTTTGGCAAAAGACAGCAAGGGGGATTCTAGGGGTACAACGATAACCGGGGGCCTGCTTCAAAGCGTTTGCGTTGCAAAAATTAGAACTCAACCGGAGTGAAAGCATGGTTTTCAATGATGCTTGGAAGTGGGAATAGATTCTTTATGAGTGAGAAGCTGGGAATCAGTGAGAGGAGAATTAAGAATATGAATGGATTAGAAAATATCTTGTTTGCCGTGTGGGATGAAAAGATTTGGACCTCTGAAATGGCATAATGGATAAGACATAGTAACAAGACCCTGGCCCGGGGTCTTTTTAGTGTAGGGTCAGCTCTAAGGACAACGAAGTTAAATTTTCTTCATACAATTTAATAAAAGTGGTTACAGTTCTCCAAGATATAGACGAGTGTCATTGGCATCTCTTCGTCCATTAATGCATTACCAAATCGCCAATCTAAACGTCTTACAGACCACATTCACAGAACCCTCCGTAAGAAACAAATGACAGTGTCATTGGCATCTCTTCGTCCGGCATTACCAAATCGCCATTCTAAACGTCTTACAGACACATTAACAGAACATAACGACTATGCTTTTAACAAACAGCTTTATGACAAATTGCTAGTCTGAACCAACCTACAACTTCTTGACAAGTGTTAATTTTTTGTTAAAAAACTAGTTACTAACACCGTACATACTTTCAGGAATTTGAACGAGCAGTTCTAGTTCCATCTCTACCCTCTGAAAAACATCTCTAATCATCATCTTCAAAATCAGAATCTTCCAATACCTCTTCCTCATCATCGTCGTCATCGTCATCCAGCTCCGCTTCGTCCTCATCACTATCACTTAACACATAAGTAGTCGGTTTCCTAGTCGCAGCAGCCCTCCGGGACCGAGCCCTAGGTGCCGCCGGAGGTACATCAGCTGCAGCAACTTCCTGCACTTCCTCATCAATAGCATCCAAAGACATAGTCGACCCTTGATTCTCCTCACTTCCTTCTTCACCACTCATCCTCCCCAACACAGATCCACTCTTCTTGTTGAACGGCGACGCCCTCATCCTCCTCACTTTCTTCTCAGGAGACACACCAGAGGCCGCCTCATCTGCAGGCTTCAGAACATCGGTTATCAGCTTCTGGCTTAAAAGCTGCTTCGCCTTACCAGCCGCAGGACCTCTCTTCTTTGCCGCCGCCCCAGTTGTTGATTTTGTTGTAGCTGCTTTTCCTCGGCCTTTCTTTGCAGGCACAGGTGATGATACTTCTTCCGGGTCGTCAAATTCCTCTTCATACTGATCTTCGTCCACGTCCGAATCCTCATCATCACTCACAACAACTGCCTTCTTCTTAGCTGCTGCTGCTCTTTTAGTTGGTGGTTTCTTCTTTGCAGCGGCTGATGGTTCCTGCTCTGTTTCAACAGCTGGGGAACAACAAAGTGGTGACACACTCGTACTCATCTATTCTTTTTCACTAACAGTAATACATGACCAAAACTTACCAGATGACTTCTCCGAAGATGATTCTAAGTTATAAGCAGCCAATCTTGCCATGAGTGGCTCCATTTCCACTTCATCCTCATCGGGTTGCTGCTGCTGCTCATAAATAGATAATGCAATACAGAATCAGCTAAATTGAACTCTATAATTTGTATGAACAAAAATAATTAAGAAACAAGGCGCGTATTTGAACAAACGTATATTCACCTTCTTCTTAGCCGGAGCTTTCTTACCACCACCGCCTCTTCCTTTTGGCTTGGTCTCTGGAGCAGGATTATCTATATTAATGTATATAAAAACAATCGTGAGTTTTAATTACTCAAGTCCCATATAAGATAAGAAAAACAAAGCCACACTTATAATAGAGTCAAACAAGTCAAAAATATAATCAGACAAATAGAGTTTCGATCAGAAATAATCACCAATATCCATAACATTTGCAGATGAGGAGGTAGCTGGTGCTGCTGCGACAGGTGGTTGAGTGGTGGTTGTAGTTTTCTTGGTGTTATTGGTCTTCCGTGGTTGTTTCCTTACTTGTTTCATAGCCTTGGCACCAACCTCCTTCAACTCCTTTTCTACTCTTTCAGCGTCAGCCTTGTCTTGCACCTACACAAACAACCGAAAAATAAAACACCAAAACCAACCCAATTCCACATTCAGAAAATCCACAACACACAATTCAAACAGCAAATAAGCAGCGGTACTTACATCAAGTTCCTGCTCGAGGTTATCAAGGTCTTTCAACCACAGCGACTTCGGAGACAGGCTCCTCATCAGATCCAGCTCAGAAACAACTTTGTCCTTGTCAGCTAGCAGCTCCTGCAGCTTCTCGTACGTCAATGTCCAAATTTGCATTGACAGTAGGTAGTCATAGTCACTGACTCGGACTCCCCTGCTGTTGACTACCTCCATTGCCTCTTCAGTCCTAGAAGGACTGTCTTCCTCCGAAACCTCAGCTCCAACCACAGCTGCTTCAACTGATTTGGATTTCTTTGGGATGGGTGTGAAGCCTTTCTCAGAGAGCTCGTTCACCAATACAGCTTTCTTCTTGTTGCTTACCACAATTTCACCGCTGATCACAGCCAGGATGAATCGAACCTTGTTTTCAAGTTTGATAACTTCTTTCTCGAGATTGTCCTCATAGTATTTCTGCAGAAGTGTTCATTCACAAGCAGTTAGTTCAAGCTTAGCTATCGTATATGGAAATAACGTATCAGATTACGGATAATGAAGGAATGAAGCGTACCTTTCTCTTTTCATAAATTTCAAGCCTGATGTGATAAAACTCTTCAATAACTGTAAAAGAAAAGACAAGTAAATTTAGCATAGCTCTAACATATAAACAGTGCCATCAAAATGATATAAAAATACAGCTGCTAACAACTTACTTTCTCCAACATCCGCATACTTCTTTATCACACCCCTTTGATCAAACAGGTGCATGTTATTTATGCTAATCGAGGTAGTCAGCTTGAACTTCTTCATCAAGCCTTCTTGCTTAGCTTGGAAAAGCTTTTCAGGGTCCATTGAAATCTCAAAATGCGCTAATGTGTCTGTACTGTGATCTCTAAAATCCTGCAGCCATATCATATATGAATCAGAGTTGCTAAGCGGATTTTTTATATCAATTAACGTTAGTGGATTCTTGAATGTACCTTGATAAATCGCTCTCTAAATTTTTCATTATCCTTTGGCTTGTCATTGCTCTCAATGATGGACTCTAGAAACTGCTTATAGTCTTGGGTCCAACGCCTAACGGGTAGCTCCGTGATCCTAAGTGTGGAGTCATCTACTTCCTCAATAGTGCCACTGACTGTGTACGAGATACCATTGTCCTTGGTATTTTTCTCAATGGTCCCGTTGAACCCTCTGTACCATGGATCAATTGGTTCCATCGATTCGTCTTTTAGCAACCTTCTGAGGTTAGCGATGACATCCCTTGGATTGTAGTTGGGGATGTAAGAACTCCACCCAGTACCTATTCCTTCACTTCCATTCACTAGAACCAATGGTAGGATGGGTGCATACCTGAAGGTGAATATTTTGTTATATTGACATATTAAATAAAGGAATGCTACAGTATAGGATTAGTTATGCATATTGCTTTCAATTCACCATGTAGGCTCAACAGAAATTCCATCTTCGGTTTGGTAGTCCAGGAGAACGTCATCTTCCTTAGGAAACACAAATCTGGCAATGCGCTCCAGGCAAGTATTGATGTATCGAGCACTGGCATGGTCCTTCCCTCCCTGCGAACACCAAACATAAGCAAGAACACCAAACATAAGCAAACGCTAGTTTAAAAGTCAAAAAAATTTAAATTAGTCCCGTATCGCACTGGATTAATGCAAGTCACAAAGAACGAAGGGGATACCTGGCAACGTGTTCCAAACTGCCCATCTGGCTCAAACAGATTAATGTTGTTGCTTCCCACGAAATTTTGGGCCATGCCAATAATAGTGCTATATAAACTCTGGTCTCCATGATGATATGCAGACTTCTCAGCAACATAACCTCCAAACTGAGATATCTTAGTTTCCTTCACTAGGTTACGCTTGAAAGCACAAAACAAAACTTTTCTTTGACCAGGTTTCAGGCCATCGACCATAGAAGGAATCGACCTCTGAAGATCTGCCAATGAAAACAAGATAAGCTCCTTGTGGACAAATTCGCTGTACTTAATGTACTTTTCCTTAGAGTCGAGTCCCATTCCCGGCTGCAATATAACAAAACAGAAGTATTGTTTCAGTCAGAAAATTTTACAATCAAATCAAACAGACCAAAACACAAAATACTTTAACTTTAAAGGCAAGGCCAGGGGCAACACGCCTAACCTCAAACTGCCTTAGCCAATTCTTTCTCGCTTCTATCTTTTTCTTACTGAAGGCGAGCTCAATGGCATCTCCATCTTGTCTGTCATCAACCCACACAAAATCCTTTCTGTGCATATCCAGATCTTTAAAGTATTCTTTGCCTTCTTTTGAGCTACTGGTACCCAACCCCTGAAATTCCAACTTTTGTGAGCTTGCGACCACTTATAAATTACACAATTACACAGGAAACCACTCTGGCTTTCAACAATTACTGCACCTTATAGTATTTGATTGTCCAACCATTAACATTACCCTCCAGGCTTTCCACCCAATGCTCATATTCTGGCATGGAATAGAATGACAGAACTTTGCCGGATCTCTTATTAGTTACCTATGTAACATCATCAGGTGATATCAGAAACATATTCATTTCTGGTATGGGTTCGTGAAAAGCAAGAACAAAATCAAGAATTCAGCTACTTGGACTCTTACCTTCAGAAGAGGAGTTACAAACTCAATCACAAAAGATGGAACTTTAAGCAAGGATGGCCAAAATGCATGGATGAAATTAATAATCAACCCCTTGATATGGGATCCATCGTGGTCCTGCATTAACATTAAGAGCAAGGGTTTAAATAAAGAGACATCTGCAGGCACGCTTAGGTCAGATGTATTGAGGTCTAATGAGAACCTGATCAGTCATAATCATCAAATGACCATATCGGAGGGCATTGACATTTTCATATGTTTTTGCTTGCTGTAGTCCAAGAATTTGTTTGAGATTCTGAATTTCAGCGTTTTCAAGGATCTGCTTATGACTTGCTTCCCTCACATTGAGCATTTTACCCTTCAGAGGGAACACCCCATAATAGTCCCTTCCAACGACAGCAAGCCCAGCCATCTGTGAACAAAGTTTATCTGCTATAAGTATGAGTTGCAGTGCAAATAAATAGGACTTCAGTATTGACAAATGAAACATGGAATCTAACCGCTAGGGCTTTGGCCGAATCTCCTTCGGTGAGAATCAGTGTGCACTTGTTAGAATTCCTTCCGCCAGCTTCATTTGCATCCTCTAACTTTGTGATTCCCACCAGTCTTTGCCTCTTGGCTCCATCAGTCTTCTTCAAGTCTTTACTCTGCTTAAAGTCCGCCCATGATATGAGGCTCTCCACAAGAGCAGATTTGGAAACAACTGCAGCAGAATTTCAACGTCATGAGATAAAGGTTCTTCTCATCAATATTGATATTAAACACGAATAGTCAATCCGCAGTGACATAACAATTTAACAAAATGCTGCAGTGTACAGTCCGCTTTGTATCTAACCTTTCTTGAGGAAATCCTCGGGTAGTTTACAGGTAGAACCAAAGCTATTTGGACGAGTAGTCAATGTTTCTTTAGTTTGAGAATCGAATGCAGGGTTATCAATGAGCGCATTGACAAACACCCATAAATGGCTCTTCACAGCAGGTGCCTTGATGTTGGCAGATTTCTTTTTCTTGTTGACAACTTCAACCACGTGAGAAGTTATCTGGTTGGCTATATAATCAACATGAGTGCCGCCTTTAACTGTGGCAATACCGTTGACAAAGCTAACCTGAGAAATACAAGAACTAACGCTTATGAGCAACAAAAGTTGGTTGCAAATTCCAGACTTTATCACGGTGAAAAAACATTACGCACCTGTTGAAATTGTCCTTCATTGCTAATGCTAACACAGATTTCCCACCTATCACTCGTATGTACGAACCTGTAGACACCAACACCGAAGAATAAGGTATAAAGAAAAAAAGGTAATTCGATTATTCTCTTGCAATAATCAAACATAATACAGCTAATGAAATTAAATTCCGGCAACCTTGCTGGTTTTTCATCTCCTTGCTTAGGGAGGTACAGATCAACATATTCGAGGAATGACTTCACAGGAACCCGCTGACCATTCAGATCCACTTTCACACCTTTACCAAGGCATCCTGCGATATCAACTACACGTTTCTTCATCAAAGCAACCACATCATCTTCTAGGTAATCCATCTTAAACTTTGTAAGATCTGGCTTGAAAGTCACTTTGGTCCAGTTCTCGCCGGCCTTGCACGTGGTTAAGACTGGCTCTGTTTTGCTTCCCATGTTGTTGGAGAAAATCTACAAAAAGATAATCAAGTTAAGTCGCTGTAGTAACTTCACCGGCATCCTTAGGATATGAAGCGGGAGCAACATGATCGAAAAGAAAATATAGAATTAACAATCAATAACAATCCAGCTGCTTCCAACTCATACACAAAATGAACTACAAAATCAACTTCTGTTTTCCTATGTTTTGAACAGCAATTTATGCTATCAAATTAATCAACTAAATTCAACAATACCAACTGCGCATAAAAGTAGATCAAGAAACCAAACCGAGGTAACAACATTTCTTGCAGATGACATCTATAAGTAGCTTTTTAAATTAGGCGCGTTTAAAAACCTAAATCCGTCTTAGGTACCTGCTTGTATTTCTTCTTTCTCTTCCCATCGGCAGTCTCTATGATGAACTCAGTCGAAAATATATTTGTCAGCTTCGCACCGTACCCGTTCCTCCCACCGGTTGTCTTCTTCTCCGAATCATTATAGTTGCTACTCGTCAGCAGTTGTCCGAATATCATCTCAGGCACATAAACCCCATGCTCCTTGTGTTTTTCGACGGGGACACCGTCTCCGTTGTTATAGATACTTATCAGATTTTCCTCCGGATCGATCACCACCTTCAAAGCGTCCATCGACGGATCCCTCTGCTTATTATCGGCAGCGTTAACTAGAATCTCGTCAAAGATCTTGTATAGACCAGGCACGTAGGTGATGTCGTCATGGACCATCTCGCCATCTCTGTACACCCATAGCTTCTGAGTGTACTTCTCGATCGATCCGACATAGGTATCTGGTCGGAGAAGGATGTGCTCGAGTTGTGTTTTTTTCTGGTACGTTTCTTCAATCGTCTTGCTGGTCTTGCCAGCTGCGGCAGCGATGTTAGCGTTGTTGCTTGTTTCCAACGGGAGAGTAGCCATGGCTGAAAGCAAGGGAGAGGGGCGTGTAGGGGAGGAAAGACACGGAGGTGGTGTCTATAAGGAAGTGGAGAAAGGGAAGAGGATCTACTGAGAGTATGACAGAGCAGGAGAGAAGGAATGCATTTTGAAATTGAAATGGAAGTGGCAAAACGGTCAGTAAGAACTAGGGCTTGGAATTCAAATTTGAAGATGGAGCGGGACTTCAAATTCAGAGATCTCCCGAGCCCAGATGATCGGACGGGTCAGAAAATCTCGAATTGTAGAAAAGTGACTAGTGTCGCGGGGAAGCCTGGGACAGCAGTGAAACGCTCCGTTTTTGCCGAACTCCCAGCTTCTCACCTATCTATGTATGAACAATGTGAAGTGTCAACATTCAGGTATTCAGTTCTAAGTTCTAACTGAAAATCAAATTAGGAATAACAGTTTTATTTTTGGTTTATTGTTCAATTATAACTGAATTTTAGTTTGAGAACTGCAATAATTGAATAATTAAAATTTTTTCAAGGTTAGATTGAGAACTCATCTGAAAGTTCATTAATTCAGTTTGTTATTAGAATTGAATTATAAAAAGAAATAAAGAAGCAACATTTTTGTTAAGGTAGATTAGAAATGAAATATAAAATGCAGTGTATGATAGAACAAAATAATTCGGTTATTCGGGTAAATCGAATAACTCAACTTTGGAACCAAAAATCAAACCAAAATTAATTTTGGTTTACCCGAATAACTGAATGACCGGATTTTTTTTTAAATGGTTACAATCTTTGATTATAACCAAAAACCAAAATAATCTCAATTTTCGGTTATAACCGAATAATTTTAGTTTTCGGTTATGACTGAATAACTAGAACTGTATGCTTACCCCTAATTGTCAGAGTTGCGCATCTACAAAAACATGCTAGAGTTGCAAAAAACATACCGCCAAAGTTCACATCTGTAAACGTACTCTCCAAGTCATTCTCAATGGTCGATTAGTTGTTTAGGTTTTTTAACACAATTGCAGTTGTGTCATCAAAATATACTATGTTATTGTGCATGCTACTTCAATAGTTTACTCATCCCCGCAATAACAAATTTTCTTGACATTCTTTCTCATCTCATTATCTTTTCACTTTATCGATGAAACTGAAAATAAAATGGAACAGAAATAGTAAATACTTTTTAAATAAATTGATGATATGTAGTAATACAACCACTAGAAATTACTTTTTGTGTGTTCATTAATTAAGAAACAAGGAAAAAGAAAGCTGGTGATTCAACTTGTAAAAAAGATTCAATCTTTTATTGCTTATTATGTTATGAGTGTTGTCAAGTTCTTCAAGTCACTTGTCAAGAAGATTCAGTTGTTTCTTTATGGTGGAACCGGAGTGCTACTAGGTGTGGCCTGCCTGCATTGGAAAAGTTGGGATAAGTTATGTGTTACATGAAGGTTTGGGCTTCAAGGACTTATAGTGCTTTAACAATGCACTCTTGGCTAGGCAATTTTGGTGTGTTCTTCACAACCTATATTTTATTGGTTGCTCAACTGCTGCATGCAAGATATTTTCAAGGGGAAAATCTTAATACTCGATAAGTAGATAAATGAGCATGTAATAATGGTTTGTTTTATGTGGTTTATCAATGTTTATTTTACTCGTTTCTTCACTTCAGCTAGTTTTTTTAGTTGTGTGTATAATTGGTTTTCTTACATATTTGTCGTTTAAATATAAGAATAACTTATCTATGAGTAAAGTAGACAAAGTGAGGACAATGCAACGAAGGGGCAAATAGATGTTGTGGCAAAGATTTAAGGCTTTGGAAAATATGTCAAGGGCAATGGGACATTTCAGGAAGACTTTGGTGCAAACAAAAAGATTCTTGGGCGAATGACCTATGAGACCTCCCCAATGGGGTGGTCAAAGTGACAATTTCAGCTTAACTTTGAACTGACCCGGTGGGTTGGTCGGGCTTAAGTTTCACACGTGGTTTCTTTTTCTAGTGTCGAGCACCCCACAGAATTGCCCCAGGTGGTCAATCGTAATGGTGGCCTCCGAATCTACCTGGAACCGGCGAATCTACCCAGAACCAATTGGAACCGGAACCGGCCGGAACCGGGCCGGAACCGATTCGGAACCGGAACCACCCCCTTGCGAATCGAATCCGAATACAAGTTTTGAGATTCGGGACCGAACCAGAACCGGAACCGCTTGGATTCGCGTCGGATTCGGAACCGTGGAACCGGAACTGGTGGAACCGGAACCGGAATCGCCCCGGAACCAAGGGGCAACATGATGATTGGTACGAGATGAATGGGGACAACACCACTTAGGACTTCTATTTTGTATTGTAATGTTTTAGAATGTATTAGTATTACTTTCTTTCCATGTAATCTTTTAAGACTTCCAAATTGAAATCATGTAACCTATTAGTAGTTGTACTCTTTTTCCTTATTAGGGTTTTTCCAATGGGTTTTTACCTAATAAGGTTTTAGCGAGACAGTGAATCATATAATAAAATCCACTTTGCTCTTTAATTTTAGCAATTTCAATAGAAAAATTTAAGTCTTTGGTTCTTACACATTTAAGATTATAAACTTGAGGAATAACCTAGCTAGGAGTAAAGTGGACGAAAAGAGCAACGTGTGCGCGCAAACGGATCTAAAATTGTAGTTAAAACGAAGAAACTAGAGCCGATCGAATCTTTCCGGAACCGCCCCGGAACCGGTTGGAACCGATCGGAACCGGAACCGGAACCGCTCCGGAACCAGTCGGAACCGTTGATTTGAGCGAATTCAAAGCGAATACAGAGTCCAGAACCGGAACCGCCCCGGAACCGCCTGGAACCGGTTCCGAATCCGAATACACATTTTCCGGAACTGGAACCGGTGGAACTGGAACCGTGGCCACCATTAGTCAATCGATTGGAAAATTTGCCCATACTTTGTGCTTTAAAAGTTAAGTCTTGGCATTTTCTCTTTCCTAACTTTTGAGGTCCAAGAATAGAAAAAAGAAAGAGATAAAAATATGAGTTTTTGAAGCTAGAAGAAACTTCCGTACCATTGACACTCTTCTTCAAGCTCTTTGATGGCTATTTCTTCTCTCTCTCTCTCTCTCTCTCTCTCTCTCTCTCTATCTCTCTACTATTTATGCTCCAATGAAGGAATAGCCTTCTTACACCTAAGAATGAGGATTTTACCCTAGAATCCTTAAAACCCCATTATGATTCTTAAACTTTTTATAGCTTTATTTTAGTTCTTGTTGTTAATGGATTATGATATTGAGCGTTTTTGACTCTATAGCTTATCAACATATGATTTTGAGGTTAAGGGTTTTACTCAATATCTAATGTATGTGATGGATTTGGTTGGTTTTGCTCTAAATCTGTCAACATTTGATCTTGAGATAGATTTTAGGGTTCCAATTAGTCTACCATTTATGAAGGTTTTTATCAACATGAGACTATGAGGTAAAAACCTAGACCAAGAGAACTAAAACAACAAAGTTTATCAACATGTGATTTTGAGATAGATTTCATTGCAACTTAGTAAGAACTTATGCTTTGCTATTAATTGACCAGGTACTTGAATGATTTGTCGGGTTCTGACTCAATTGGTTAGGATTAATATAATCATAATTTGGCTATTAATTAGTTAACTTTTCTCGTTGTTTAGCTTTGAGTTCAAGAATCAACATATGATCATTAAGGGTGAAAGAAGCAAAGATCCATCATAGGGTACACCTAGCTTAATTAGAGATCTCAATTTTACTAATTTATGGTATTTCCTTTTATCTTCTTAAACAAACAAAAAAAAACAAATTTACATTTCTTACTTTATTTATATATATTTATGTACAAGACTGAACTAGTAGTAAGGATAGACTCTAAGTCCCGATGGAATGATATAACACCCTCCCACCTGTGTGATAAAACCCATTCACCCACTAATATATTTTTAATTATTTCTATCAATAGTATGGGTGCGGGTCCTATGGCAAGCCCTATTTAATTTTCATTGTGGGATGGTAAGGTTAATTGACTTTTGAAAGGGGGGGACTCCATTTCAAAGGTGCTTACCATAATTTGTAAAGAGAGATGGTAAGGTTAGTTGGCTTTTGAAGTGGGATAGTAGGGGTGGAATGAGGGGCTAATGAGGGAGTGGTTTGATTTAGTGGACGTTATTGGGCGTGTTCTTTCTATGCCAGCATGTGGAACCTCCATAATCCAGGGAGTATGTCAACTTACCTTTACGATTGAACTCTGAGGGTGTTATGATTAATTGACTGATACTTCTGTGCTTGCTTGCAAGAGAACTTATGTGCACATAGACATCTAAAAGTTATTTGATGTAATATTAGGTTTGTTAGGTGTCAGCCTGACAATAGGATGACGAGGTGCTTAAAGTGGGGGCTTGATCAAGCACAAAGTTTTTTTTGGAGGTGGCATGTAGTGTTTCAGCAGAGAATTGTGTACATGTGGTGGATGACTTCGCATGGCCAGATGGAACAAGTAAATGCTTGTTGGTGTGAGTTGATGGAAGTGTTGCACTAAGGTGAGGTTTGGGTGTCGCATGTTAGATGTTGGTGATCTACGAGCTAGAGTGTAATCTACAGTTTTGGGGTGAGCTTACTAATTTACTTCTGATATTGCAGATCAAGTTTCAAGTTCACAATATTTACAAAAAAAAAAAGAAGTTAAAATCCTACCTAAATATTGAAAAAGTAATAAAATTATAAAAAATAACTAAACATATATAAATTTGAAATAAAATAAATAATTAATACACATTAAACATACATAAAAGTTCAAACTATTATTTTTTTATTTTCATTCTTTAACATCCATGGCTATTTATGAGTCTTCTTCTTTGTTAAAATATTTGCAGTTATGGGCCTTATGGCTAGATAATGATTAAATAGTATATATATCAATACTTATTTACATTATCAATGATATATATTAATATTTATATAAGTAATGTGTAACATATATTAATATCTATTTAATTAGAAATAATATTTAATAGTATTTCTACAAATTATAAATTAAACATTAATATTTATATAAATTATATAGTATATATTAACATCTAATAGCATATATATATTAATATATGTTTAAGTTGGGGATAAGATGGAAAGGATTGAGGAAAACGAATACATTTCCTTATGATTGCTCGGGGAATTCAAAAGGAATATAATAGTGTTTAAAACTTAAAATGGGGAAAAGAGGATAATTAAAATACAAAACAAACAAATACAAAGAAAATTAATCTGATTCACTTTAGTAATTACCCTAGAGTGAATGCCCATTTAAACTAACTTATTGGCATATGTGCTATGTGCTACATTCCATATGATTTTAGGATTTATGGTGGGGGAATAACTCTTCTTAAAACTTCATTGTTGAATCTTGAACTTGTTTAATATTTATTTTATTCATTATGCTTAATGAATGATAATTACTGAGTATCTATGCTCTTAAGCTTGTCTAATTGTGATTTGGGGCTTTACTTAGGGTTTGCTCGATTTATTATCAGTGTGTTAAATTGGTTGGTTCTACGTTACCAATTAGTATAGCATTAGTGTAGGTTTCGATGGCCAGGTTTACGGAAGTAGAAATCTAAATCGTGGGGGCTAAATCAATGTAATCAAATCTCAATTAGTTGAGATTGGTTCCATTGCGACTTATGGAGAACTTGTGCTTAATGCTACCAATTAAATCATATGCTTGAACTGTTTGTCGTTTCCTGTAAAAAATAGTTAGGATTAGTATGCTATGGTTTGGCTGCTAGTTAATTCAGTGTTCCCGCTGTTTAGCTGTAAGTTCAAGAATAAAAAATTGATACTAAAGGGTGAAGGGACACATATCCATCCCGAGGTACATCTATTATGGATTAGTGAATTTATCTTTACTTTTATTTTCTAGTTATCAACCCAAACAACAAAAACCTCAAAACATTTACTACACTTTATCCATGTTGTATATATTTATATGCACGTTACAAAACTGTTGAAAAGCTAGATAGTTGTGAAGTCTATGTGGATACAACACTAGTTGTAATACTTTGACTGGGTCCACTGCCCATTAGTTTGCATAACAGATGAAGAGAGCAATGCATGGGCACAGATTCATCTCAAATCGAAGCTCTAACGAAGAATCTTGACCCTGTACAAGAGGTGCCCAAACATGTGTTCGACCATGCATGTCTGGACAAGTGTAGCAGCATAGTTGGACTTGGGTCTCTATCCGAGTCAGTATACCCAGACCAAAGCATAGAGAAACTTTTTTCCTATTTTTGAGCCTGGTCTAGGTATCTGTCCAGACCTAAAGACTCAGGCCAACGTTCATGAGTGTAGCAGCATAGTGCAACGACATTGTGGTCTTGGTTTGTAAACCTGGGCGCAAACCCCGATCACCCTAGACACAACAAAAATCACGCATATTAAAAGAAAGAAAAAATAAGAAAGAAGATGAGAGAGAGAGAGAGTTATTGAGCAGAGCATGTAAAAACACAAAAAGAAAGAAAAAAAAGAGGGGAGAAGATCCTTTGAAGCTCCCCTTCGACCTCCAATGATTATCTTCTCCTTTCTCTCTCATATATGCTCTGATGAAGGAATAGCCTTCTTGTACCTAGGGTTGGAGATTTTTCCCCAAAATCCCTAAAACTTCATTGTTGAATCTTGAACTTGTTTAATGCTTGTTTTAGTCCTTGTGCTTAATGAATGATCATTCTTGAGTATGTATGCTCTTAAGTTTGTCTATTTGTGATTTGGGGATTTGCTTAGGTTTTGCTTTATTTATTATCAAAATTTGGTTGGCTTGGTTCTTGTTGCCGATTAGTCTTAACTATTTGTAGTGTGGGTTTCTGTAGACGGAGTACAGAAGTAGAAAATATGAACCTTGGACTAAATCTATTTAATCAGATCTCAATTAATTTAGATAAGTGTCCATTGCACTTAAGGGGAACTAGCGCTTAGTGTTTACAATGGAATCAGGTGTCTGAACTGTTTGTCGTTTCCCGTCAAAATTCGTTAGGATTAGTAGGCAATGGTTTGGATGCTAGTTAATTAAGTGTTCATGTGCTTAGCTATAAGTTCTAGAATCGACAATTGGTATTAAAGGGTGGATTGGTCATATATTCATCCAAGGTACATCCATCCTAGATTAGTGAATTTATCTTTATTGTTATTTTTTAAGTATCAACCCAAAAACCAAAAACCTCAAAACATTTACTACACTTTATCCATGTTGTATATATTTAGATAGTTATAAAGTATCTATGGATACGACACTTGTTGTACTACTTTGACTAGGTTCATCGCCAATTAGTTTACAGAATATATTCACTTTTATTTTACACAACAAGTTTTGCCTTGTTACCAGAACTTCGGTCCAACTATTTAGCTCATTATCGGTTTACTTTTTGTACTTATCTTCTTTTTTAATTTACTCTCTTGTTATATATATTTTTCTTTTCTTTTTAGGAACTTCATCCCGTTGGATGGTCACTACAATCAAGTAGGAGGTTGGTATGGCTACTCTTATGGCCCAAAAAACTATAATACAATGGATTGTGTGTCAAAGATGTGCATGATACCATGAGAGCTCTTCCAGTCTGCCAACAACTTCAGAATTAAAAGTTCTCTTGAAAGACTTCATCTCATCCGTCAACCATGGAAGTCGGCAGGCAAGGAGGAGAGAGAGACAGCTCACAATCATTGTTAGACAATTGCTACCTAATACCATTTACTTTTGAAAATAAACTTACCTTTTTCAATTATTCAAGCCTTTTCAATCATTCTCTTCCTCTTGTCCGATCCCATCCATTCCAGCCGAGCTCCTCCCCTTCCTAGAAGCTCTCAAGCCTTGTTCTTGAGCATGGAAGGCAGATCTAATTCCTAAGCTCTTAAGGTAAGGTTTTAAGGTCATTTTTAGCTCTTTTCTTCATCTCTTCACTACCTACACCTAGATTTCGTGGCTCATCAATTCCTATGGCTCATTCTCAGTGTTCTAAGGTTATAACAACATCTAAACTCGGCTGAAGCAAGTAGAGGGACCAAGGTTGCTCAAAATTGTATTTTAAGGTAAAAAACATACCTTAAGCCTCTCTACACTCCAAGCGATTTTCTTCCTCTGATTTTTATGAGTTTATACACTCATAATATTCATATTTACATGTTCAATCAGTTGGTTAGCCATTTGGAGCAAGGGTGGCCGAGATCCAAAGGAAATACCCTCTTTTAAGGCATTTTTCCAAGGTAAAACCTAATAACAAGGCAGCTTGATGTTGTCTAGCTATTTCCCTTGTCAATATGATGAATCTAACACCTTGTGGTGTGTCTAAAATAGGCCGAACCTCTCTTGAACTTCTCTTGCATTTTTAAGGTGATTTTTGCCTTAAATCTTACATTAATTGTTCCTTATGGTTAAGCTCAAGCTTGGAGTATAACCATATCTTATTTTGGTGTATTAAACATGTCTAAATAGTGTGGTGAATTTACCTTCAAGTGGCCGAGCTGTTACAAGCTTAAACCAAGGTATAAACACCTTAAACTTATGATTTTTATGATTTCTTAGTATATATATATATATATATTGCCGAGAGTGAAGAAGTTAATATGGGTTATATTGACCTAAAAATGGGAAAAATGACTAAGATAAATTAAGCTAGTCATTTAAGAGATTTAACTAACATAATGGTCAAATTATGACATTATGTGGAAAAATATATAATCTAAAGTGAGGCCGTGAGTTATACTATATTTTGAGACATTTAATGTGTAATTTATTTTGCAAGTTCAAGGTTGTAATAAGGCCATGTCATTAGGCCATTTTAATTTGAGTTTATAAGCTTATTTAGTTAAATTTATGCTTATAATTAAGTTTGGGGCCAAATCGTAATTACTGGAAAATTAGAAAGCCGTGGGCTTAATTTAGAAGAGTTTAGGTTTTTAAATGAATTTAATAAAATTATAACTTTTATAAAGTTTTGTGTCAAAATTGTAAAAATAGAAAAGTATAGGGTGTTATTGGTAATTACCGAAAATTTGGTCTCCATTGGTATTAGGAGTCAAAGTTGACTATATAGAAGACTTTGACCAAGTTTGGAGAATTTAGAAAATAAAATACTACCTTATATTAAGATTATTAAATTGTAAAAGAATTATAAAAAATGGGGCTATAATATAAATTCCGAGACTTAGGGGTACTAAATGGAATTTAGAATAGTCCTTAAGTTATTAGGAATTTTTAGAAGTTATTTGGTTAAATTTGGAGTTTATATGAATTATATAAGTATAATATAAGATATTTCATGATATTGTTACAAATGGGTAACATATGTGGTAAAACCGAGATTTTGAGAAAATATAAGGTTAGGAATAATACTTATAACCTTTTGGTATAGTTTGGTGAATTTTGGAATTATATATAAGGTTTTATAAAGACATATGTATAATATATGGTTTTAATGGAATTAAAAAACTATGTATTATAATTGGGAAGATTTTGTAAAATATAAAGTTTGGTGGTGGAAATCTAATTAAAACAGTCCTAGGGGCTGTTCGAAAATTATAGCTTTTAAAAACTATAAGTTATAATTATATTAAGGTTTAAGGATTATAATATAAGGTATATGTTATAAGTGTAACAATGAAATATAATTGAGGTTGATTTGTGATTTATAGAAGTTTAGTGGTTTATTTTGAAAACCGAAAATATAAGGGTTGTTTGGTATTTTAAAACAATTTACAACTATATGTTATAATTGTTTTAATGACATAAATGTCATAACATATGTTATATAACTATAATGTAACATTATATTAATTATGTGGTGGATTTTGTAAATATTTAAGAACATAAGTGCTGTTCGGAATATTAACATTTTTAAATGGAATTTATAATATGGTTTTAATGTTATAAGAATTATAACATTTATAATATAAGAGGTATTCATTAAAAAAATGAATATATATTATAAGACTTACCATATAAGAAATAGTTCCATAATACATGAATATAAATAGATATATGTTATGGTGGGAAAATATAATACGGTTTAATGACCATGTATTTTCATAATTAAAAATCACATATGGATAGAGGGAAAAAACAATTACAAACATTAGATATGGAATTCTAATGTTAAGAGTGTACATGTGATAATAAGGATTCATGTAATTGAAAGTATTGTTTACATATGAATTATACCACATTGAACTTAAAAAAAAAAGAAGAAGAAGAAAAGAAAAAAAAAAGAGACAAACCTTGGAAAAATAAATACTAAGGTGAGAGGTATAGTGCATGACAAAGAGTCATACATGCAATAAGGAAACAAACTATACGATGTACAAACCAACACTAAGTTACATGCGATAACAAAGTTCAACAATAAGTATATTAATATACGAGACAAAGACTACGCATGTAATATAACACTTTTCCAATCTCGAGTTAAGCCGAAAACCCGACAAACGTTGACAGTTAATAACGGGGGTTAACCGGGAGGTATTAGTGACGGTACGGGGTACCGTAGAATTGTGTGTTATATAGTATGCTAATCAGTAGCATTATATATTGTTTAGTCTGTTAGAGACGACACGCGGAGCATAGGATCTTGCTGATTCATACTCCACCGTAATACATCAGGGGGTGAACGGTATGTTGTTATGTGTCTCTGATTGTCTCTGAGGGCTTCCTCAGTTCAGACTTCTGTGTGATCTGTGATAAGATTGTTTGTCTGAATGTTTAATTAAATATGCATGAACTGTATATTTTTAGCTGCTTATTATTACTGTTGTTGAGTTAACAGTACCGGTTCATATATATGGACCAATATATATAAAGCGAACTAGCGGCTATGGTGCTATCTTATATGAAATATAAGGATCGTCAAAAAAACGTTGTAGCACTAGGATAATAAGATATACATATTATCCGAGACTTTTATACGGAGCATTGGCCTTTCTATACGCCGCTCTCGTACACTGGATCCCGAGTTTACAGACTCCGGATTGGACTAATGACCTTAGTCTGCTGTGTTAGAAAAAAAATGGTAATGCGATGCGATGGTATAATTAATTAATGAAAAGATAGTAAAGCCAGGAGGATGTGGCTCTTGGTGCGCACTGTGATCACAAAAACGATACCAGGATGTCCGCGTACGGGTCCGCAAGTATCAAGAAAATTTCCCGTGAGCTAGAATGGCTCGTTGGTCGGAGACTCTACCGTTGGAGTGGCTACTGCCGTGGGTGACCCGCCATAATATATGGGTAACTAGAGACATGTCGTTTTAACGAGACATTGTCACTAGGTATAACTGAACAATTAAAACAATTGAGACTTGTACAGTGGCGAATAATATTGGTTTCTATACCATGGACGAGACTTAATACTTGTTTATTATTCTCGTTGTTTCGCTTTGTTGTTCATTGGTTATACTTGTGGTTATTTATTGTGTGTTGATGGTTATGCTATTGTATGGATATTAATGTTATTTGATTTACAGCTTTAAATATTAAAACGGTATTGCATGTAACGAACCTCATGCTCTCGACCAAATAATTGAGGGGTCTTGGGGGCATGACGGGGCATGTGATAACATACTCAGCAGGGGCTGATTCCATACCACAAACCATTTTATTTCAGGAGAGTAGCTGGTGGTCGACGCGAGGCGCGACGGTTGTAATATTTCTGTTGTTATGACTTGGTGCGGTGTGATACTAAGGTTGTTTTGGACTCGGGTTGTTTAACCGAGGTGTATTTGGATTAGATGCTCACGGTCTGTAATAATTGGTTGATGTTAGATTCGTTTTAAATTGTTTAAGTATTGCTATCTATCTCTTGTGGTCACTGCGGGAATACGTTTCGCAAGTTGATTATCAGGTAATTCGTTATCACCCGTATGGGCGAGTGATAACAGTGACACCAGTAGGGCGACCGTCTTTTATTTACCGCTGCAATATATTTATATGTGCGACAGTTGTAGGATATTTAGGAGCCGAATTAGTAGGGGTGTTACATTCACGATGGAATCCCCCTCCCTGCAGCTCTCTTCTTCCTCCTCCCTTATTGCTGGCGATTTCAAAGCCCCAAAGGAAGCTCCCATGGCTTCCTCACTTCTTCTCATGCTCTAGCTCCATTTGAGCTCCAAATGTAAAATAAAATTGCATATTTGAACTCCCCTCTTCAAGCTCTACATTCCTATCTTTTCAAAATCCAAAAATGAGCAACTTCATCTACATGGGTTTCCCCATTTGAAGAGAAAAGCACACCATTATGGAGCTTGGAGTCTCCTCTTCCCAACCAGGTAAAAATCTCCATGAAAGATCTCACTTTTCTCCATCTCTTTGGTAAGGCCGATTTTTGCCTCTCTCTCTTACCTTGTTTTTCTCTTGCATTGGAGCATTGTTTCAACCCTCCAATGGTGGGAGTAATCCCCTTCTTGATTCAAGGGTGAGAATCCCTCTCAAAGATCTCCAAAGGTAAAACCCTAACTTGTGCTCTAAGCCCTTTTACTTGAATTAGAATTCTTTAAGGGTTTAGAAGGATAATTAAAATGAATTTTTGTGTTCTTGGGTGTTGGGATGGAGTTGGACAACTCCATTCCCATTTGACCGATTGGTACAAGCAAGAGAGGAAGAAGAGAAATGGAAAAGAAAGAAGGAGAATATAAGCTCAAGGTAAGAGCTCCTTCTCAATGCTTAATTTAATGCATTAGTGTAGTGAGAATGGGTAAACAAATAAAAGAACCTAAACCATTGTACTAGTATTGTAAATGTGGATGTTGAGTATTGGTGAGCAAATATGAGGATTTGTAGGCCTTAAAGCCAAATGAATGGAGTATGTGTATTAGTATTGCTATTGAGGAAGTAATGATGTATTAGTATTGTGATTGAAGAAGTATTGGTGTATTAAGATTTTGTATGAACCTTGTATGCTGGTAGGACCCTTGTATGGGTGTGGCTAGATTAGGAATGAATTTGATGAAAAAGTGTGTATGTGGAGAAGTAAGAAAAGTAGGTGAACTATGGCGAAATTTTGGTAGGAATTATGTATTTAGGAATGACTTGGTGAATGGGGGAACCAAGGTGTGTATTGGGGCTAGTAGAGATGTTCAATGACCATGGATTGGTAATTGGAGAATGAGGATGAAGCATGTAAAAATCTGTAGCAAGAGGTATTAGATTTCATTGGAGGAATTAGCAAGAATGAGAGTACAAGATTTAGTAAAATGAATGTTGGACTTGGGTATAGATGTTGTAATTGCTTTGAAATGTATTTGGGGATGCTAGTAATGGTATTGGTAGTAGAAGTATTGGATGGGAGAATTGAGTTTTAAAATCTGTAGCATAAGTGTAACAAAAACTGTTACATGTGTGGGAAAAGAAATGAAGGAATTGTGTAAGTTATTTGATGGATTTAGTAATGGATTTGGTGGATGAATTAAGGTGATTTAGAGGGCTTAATTAGTGTTAAAACATGTGGGATTACATGTAGGAAGATGGGGAAGAGAATGGGGAAGAAATGGGTAAGAATGAGTAAGAAAATAAGTGAAAAACAAAATCTGTAGGTAGGTTCTGGACCCGTCCGACCCAGAGGTGGGGGAGGACGGTGGGTCGGACGGAATCAGACCACGGAACCAAAAGCTACTGGAATGGTCCGACCCAGAGGTGTATGGGTTGGACAGAACAGTTCTGGGTCGGGCGGGACAATTTCAGGAGACGGAAAACTTATTGGAATGGTCCGACCCAGATGTTGGGTCGGACTGTGGGTCGGACGGCCCATAATTTATAAAAAAAATGTTTTATTATACGACTATAGTAGTCATATGTATGTATATGTATGCCTATACACATATATGCATATGTATGTAGTAATACACCATTAATGAGGGTAATAATGGTAAGAAAGTAAGTAGATGAGTAAGGAAACAAGTTTAAGAAGTAGTAAAGAAAAGAATGGTTTCATAATCAAGTAAGAAAATAACGAAGTTAGTAAGTATACATGGAAGTAACAATGAAGGAGTAAGTTAGATCAATAATAGATCATTGATCATACTACTTCATGTATGTATAGGAATCAGATAGTTGATCACCGAAGGACCCGGTAGTACGAAAACGACGGTGTAAGGTATGATTTCTTCATGCCCTGTATCCTAACCTGGTTACCCCGATTTGTGTACTTGTGTATTGTATGTATGTATGGAAATGAAGTACTGACTTCTACTAATTCCTAACAATCTAACTCCTAACATGGGTAATGAGTAAATGGAATGAGTAGAAGTCCGATATAGTTTCGGCCACGCGTGAGGATAAGGAAACACAAGAGGTTGGATCCGAATCCTGGTTGTAATATTTTCCATGGACCAATCCCCTTGAATGGGTAGCATCCTGGATTAGTGGGCCACCCTAAAGCCCGGTGGTGGGATGTAGTAATCCCTGCCCGGAGGTCATACCGACTTAACCTGAGTAAAGTAAGTAAGAAGTAAGTATTGTATGTGTATCGGTCTTGACTGCTGTAAGTCATTGACCTTGAGTAAATGAGTACTGGACACCGATTAACCCGGGTGTGTAAAGAAGCTAACAAGCCTTCTGTGTGAATTGGAGAAGTGTACCTCCGTGTTGCCACTAGTAGAATGTAATTTTTGGTAACAACAAAAAATCGTTACCAAAATCTAAATCGTTACTAATTTTAGTTATTGTAACCACAAAAGTCGTTACATGTCGTTAACGTGATGGCGTAACTAAAGATCAATTATTTATTGTAACAATTTTATTCGTTACTAAAAATTATATCGTTACTAAAAATATGATTTTGTAATGAATAATCGTTACTGTAGCCTCAATTTTTTAAATCTTTAATACGATCTTTGGTAACAAATACTTGTTACTAATAACAACTATGGTAACGATTTTAAATCGTTACCTGAACCTTTGTAACAAAAAATCTGATTTCTACTAGTGTGCGTATTGAGTATGTAATGAGTATGTATTGTGTATGTGTATCTCTGGAAGATGGTAAGTAAGTATTGATTGACTTGTATTGTCTTCCAAGCATGTATTGTACTGTGCGTATGTATGTATACCTTGTGTAGTATTGTAGTATCGGGAATGAAAGCATGTATGTGTGTTGTATGTATGTATTGCAAAATAATTGCATGTATTCGACCACATGGTCGGCGTACCCTCGCTAGTACGCGGGGTATGTGGTTATCATATTCAGCGTAAGCTGACCCCCTAGGGGGAACGTTTTTAGTGTGCAGGTACCCGAAGCAGACCTGGTCACAAAAGAGACCGGTGGACATGCCTAGATTACTAGGAATGAAGGTAGATTGTAGTAAATGGTATAAGGCTTGTAGCCTTGAGTGTATAAATGTACCCAGGGGTACACTATTACGTAAGTTGCAAGTATGTAGTTGTGAGGAATGGGTAGTGGATAGACTCTTAATGAGTATGCATGGAATTGAGAGGTATCGTATTTGTATTTGGAACTTAGTAAACTCGGTATGTGTAGTGTATTATCTTGTAATGAGTTATGAGTATTGTATTAATGAGAGTATTGTATTAAATGGAGAATTGTAGTACTCAGTAAGTAATGGGAGTATGTATTGTGTTTGTGTAGTACTCGGATATTCCGGTCTATCAGACCGATGCTGTATGTAGAAGTAGTAGCCTTGTTAGTCACGTGGGTGACTAACGACATTGTATCACCCACTGTATGTAAGCATGTATCCGCTGCGTGAATCTGGAAGTACGAGGAGATTGGACGTAATGATTGTATTAATGGTAGGGGTGTTTACAGATTCGATGAAGAACTAGGCTTTCAGGGACCGTCCGATCGCGTTTTAAAGATTGGACGGTCGAGATTAGATCGTGTTTAATAAAGGAATGTTTTAAGTTTTATTATATTTCAGGTTTTGACTCTAACTTGTTCAATTTAGTTAATGGCCTTCCCGAATGTATTTTGACTTGAAATTTTAACCATAGATTCCTTATTAAATCTAGTTTATTTTGATGTAAATTATTATGGTTTTGGAGTTTTTAAACGTAAGTTATGATTTTTGCAAGTTATGGGTTTTCTAGAATTATTTAGTTAATTTAAAAGATATTTTTATGAAATAAAATTTTATAATGTCTAAAATGTTATAGTTACTGTATATTAAATTTGGGAATTTTTGGACTATGGTAAATGGGTTTAAAAATTGTGTTTATGAGTTTTTCATAAGAATAACTTATAATATATGGTTTTTAATGTAACCAAAAATTAAAGTATGGTTTGTTAATAAATTTTTAAGCTGGGTAAGATAAGGAAAACTAAATTAACATTTTTATAACAGTATGTTTATAAATGTTTTGGGTAATATCTTTTAAGAGAGGTGAAATTATTTACATATATGTATATACTTATTTAAGTAGAAACTTATGTTAATCAAGGAATTTAATTATTTAACGTTTTTATTATATTATATGGGAGTTAATATTTTTAATTAAAACTAAGGAAATATGTATATATATTTTTACACATATGTAAAAGGGAATAAAGTAGTAACTTAGGGTAAAGCAGGGAGCTAATAAATTAACACTTATATTAACTAAATATTATAAGAGCTAGTATCCTAAGATATAGTAAAAGAAATACTTTATGAAACATACTTGGAATGCAGTTAGAGGTTGTAGTAATAAGATAGTTTAAGTATAATAAGTTACATAGGGAATGTCTTAATTAAATTCTAATACAGGTATACTTATATATATTAAATAAATAAAGGAAAACACTTTATTTTATAAACCGTATATCGGTTGTGGTTATGCCTAGAATTATTTAAACATAATTAAATACAATAAATTTCCTAAAAATGTTATGGATAAATCTTAATACATGAAGATTATATATATATATGTATATAATACATTAAAATAATGAGGGAAATAATATTCCTTGTGATAGTTATAATAAGTAGAATATATATATGTTAAACCTTAGGTTTTAGTCGGTGTGTAATTAAATAGTCACTATTAACTTAAGGGTTTAATTACACAACATAAACGTACACGGTCTTGGGCTAACCTACTAAGCCCAAGTCTATGAACTCCAAAGCCCACTTAAACAATTCAAAGAGAGTTTGGGCCACTCTCAGGAATAAATTCTAAACGTTCCAAACTAACGAAATGGGCCTAACAAAGGATTTAGTTAACAAGTCAAGCCCAAATCTTTGAGAGAGAATAATGGTAAACCTGGAACTATTAATCAGTAAGAAAAGAAGGTTGTTTAGTTTATAAGTCCCTTAACTAATCGACACTTGGAACACCTTAATTATAGTTTACTATTGGGGAATCACTTATTCGAGTTATTTATTGTTCTTCACATACCAGGTACGATTTCTCGTACTCCGATACTTTTTCTGATTGACTTATGA
This sequence comes from Limonium bicolor, assembly GCA_023374045.1. Classification (NCBI taxonomy): domain Eukaryota; kingdom Viridiplantae; phylum Streptophyta; class Magnoliopsida; order Caryophyllales; family Plumbaginaceae; genus Limonium; species Limonium bicolor. The sequence continues at coordinate 267,936,704 of CM041777.1, forward strand.
GACGTTTTCAAAAAACGCTAACTGAGTTTAAGAGGAATTTCTAAAAGGAAATGGTTGTGTGACTAACTCAGCTTGTGTGACTAACTGAGCCTTGAATGTGAAACTCACTTGGGTATTGGTTCCTTCTATTTGGTTGTTCCATTGGACATTGACTGCTTAGGGTTTACGCTTCTGCACTCTGTAGGACTGAGTGTTTTGGTATTGCTCTGGGTAGTTAGTGATCTGGTGGGATTTTGGAAAAGGTCAATTTTGGTGAATCTTCTTTTGACTCTGGATATCGTTTCATCCATGAGCTGGTTCTTGAGGTTTCGACGTGCGCGCGTCTTCAATGGTAACAGTGAGGGGCTGTATCCCCTGTCCCAAAAGGGACGTGATAGACAGTGAGGGGTTGTATATCCCCTGTCCCAAAAGGGACGTATAGACAGTGAGGGGATGTATATCCCCTGTCCTAAAAGGATGTACTTGGCGGTGGGGGCCATCTCTCCCAGTTGAATTATTCCACTCTTGTTTTTTGGTTCTTGGATCTATCTTATCATTCCTAGTCCTTTGTGGCTGCGTTCTGGTTGTTTTGTGATAGTTTGGGTCTGGCTGTTTTGTGTTTTTTATATGTGGCAGTATATTATTGGAGTAGAACGTAGGACCCACGTGGGTCCCACGTGGGACCACACCCAAAATAACCCAAAAACAGCTTCCGAACGTAGCCTGTGACTATCTGAGTCTTTCTACTCCTAACGGGAATTGGGTTTAACTAAGGCATTGGATGTTCACTAACACATGGTGTGGTTTTGTTTCACTAACTTTACCTTTCTGTTATCATTTTTTCTCTTAACTTGTTATCTTGATTTGGTGATTTGTGAATGCCTTGTTCCTCTGTGTGGTTTAAGTGATTGTTTCCTGCTATTATTTATTTAAGAGTTGTATTGTATAGTTTGTTTTTGGAGGATCGTACCAGTTCCATTCCAGGGAACTGACCCACCCCTCTCGGCGTGGGCTGCTTGGTTTTATCTTGCAGTACGAGTTATTTTACAGGTGGCCACGAAGAGAACGAGTGATTGGGATGAGATTAGGTTTTGAGAGTTTATGTGTTTTATTACTGTTTTATTTCTGTTAAGTTTTCTCGAGGTTCAGGCCGTGACAATTGTAATCTTTAAGTTGTAATTGGTGAGGTTTGGTGTCGGGTGTTTGGAACCCGATGATCTGTACGCCTTTAGTATTTTATTTCCGCTATAAATATGTTAAATAGGGGCGTTATAGAAATTGGTATCAGAGCGTAGTTACGCTCTGAACCCGAGAAGACAAGCCGAGTGAAACACTTAGATTATAGGTGCACTTAAAACTGGGGAACTGGGGTAGAATTGGGAAGTGAGAATTCCAGAAAGGCGCGTGACCCTTACCCCATATTACTTTACTACTTACTTTACGTACCTACGAACCATCCTTAGGACGTTATAAATATTGCATATATTACTACATAGATATTTAGACTCAACAATACGCCTTCTGAGTAACAAAACCGTCATACCAGCTAGATGTCTCGAAGAGGAGGAAGAGGAGGAGCTGGTCCCTCAGGAGGCTATGGACCCGACGCTGTCACCCCAGAGGTCATAGCGCAGATTGTGACAGCTGCATTAGCTCAGCAGCAGGCTCAGATCCCGCAACCACCTAATGGTCCCCGAGAGTTCAACTGGCTGAAGGCAGTCAACGACCTTCGTCCCCAGTCTATGAAGGCCAGCCAGAACCGAATACTTAGAGAGATACATCGACGAGATGCAGAAGGCCTTCACCTCTTTGCACGTTCCAGCAGGTCGTTAGGTCGACATAGCGACCTACTTTCTCCAGGGACCCGCGCATCGATGGTGGTAGACCGCCAGAGCTGTGCTGACTGCCCAGGCGGACTTCGGCTTCCCAGCCTTCTTAGTGGCCCTGAGAGCCAAGTTCTATCCATCCTACCGCAGAAGAGGATGAAGAGTGAGTTCGAGCAGCTGAAGCAAGGAAGTTCCTCTATTGCTGAATATTATAATAAATTTGTGGAGCTGCTCGCTGTTATTGGAGAGGGAGCTTACGCTCCGAGGTACCTGGTGGATAAATTCCACACCGGCTTGAACTTCAGGATCATGACTATGATCGGTTCCACCAGAGGGATGACCCTACAGGTATGGAACATGATTTAGAATTTCTTATACGCAAAGATTCCCCACTAACATATATTGTCACCACAGGAGCAAGCGGATGACGCAAATGACTGCGAGACCACCATTGCCTACCAGGACTCTGTGCTAGGCAAGAGGAAGGGGAGGGGGATGAGAAGAGGAATGGAGGGAACTTTTCCCAGAACTATGAGAGGAAGGGAAAGTTCTACAAGGGTAGGAACGAGAAGGCCATGGTCCCCTCATATACTAATGCTGAGCCACTCCGCTCCCAGCCATTTAAGGGTGAGATAAATTAGAATCTCCAATGTGGTTACATTTTATTATCCCAATTACTAATCTTGAAACTGAAACAGGGAACCAACTTGCGAGAAAGTTCTTCTGCAAGTGGTGCAAGAAGGACCACCCGGGCAAGGATTGTAAGGGAAACCTGGTGGACTGCAACCACTGTGGTAAGAAGGGGCACAGATCGTTCAAATGCTTCCTGAACCCGGATTCCAAGAACTACAAGCCACGCACCGGGAACCCTGCTAGAGCCCCAGTTGCTATTACTACCGGAGGAGGTCGAGGTGGCACAGGAGGTGCTGGACCATCTACCAGCCGCCCTGCCCAGAGCCATCCGTAGAGGCCGGGACAGAACTACCCCCGAGGCCTGGCAAGGCACCGGTCCTTAACATGGTGGACCGCGTCGAGGCAGCAAGTGATGACCCGAGTTCACCTGGTGAGGACTATTTTCCTCATGAAGAGGCTTAGACCCTTATTTTCTTTACATTCCGTTGGCTAGTTTTCCTTTGTCAATGTAAAAGGGATGAACTATAAACCCTTCATTTTATTTGTTTCGAACCTTTCATTTCCAGTTGTGAACCTTGACTTATTTATTTAATGGCAATTGTTGTTCAGCTTTCGATATTTGCTTTCCTATTTTGCCATATACCACACCCAACATCCCTTTTGAAGCCAAACCACACCCACCAGAGAAGAGTGAGGTCTTGAGACCCGGGATGATTTTACTACGAGAGTACTTGACCCCAGTAGTCCAGTATGCATTGATCCTCAAGATCAGGGAGTTAGGTGTGAAGGAAGAAATTTTTACACCCCTACCTTCAAGAATGGTTCAACCATGAAGGTGAAGATCATGTGCCTAGGTAAGAAGTGGAACCACACCACCAAGAGCTATGAAGAGGTGGAGGTGCCACCAATCCCGGAGGAACTGCAGTCCATCATTAGAGCTGCAGTTAAGGCAGCACAAAGAATTGGAGGATGAGCCCGTCCCAGACCTAACCTCCGACGTGTGCATCATCAACTTCTATGGAAAGGAGGGTAAGCTAGGGATGCACCAAGACAAGGACGAATCGCCAGAGTCCGTCACTAGAGGAGTTCCAGTAGTGTCCATATCACTTGGAGACGAAGCGGAGTTCCTATTTGGTGATCAAAGGAGGATGGACCTTGCTACCAAGATCCTCCTGAAGTCGGGTGATGTACTGATCTTTGGTGGGGCAGCTAGACTCATCTACCATGGGGTGAAGAGAATCAAGCCCAACACAGCCCCCACACCCATCATTAACCAGACCCATATGAAACCGGGCCGTCTGAACCTAACCTTTAGACAGACCTAGCCTTGTACTTTACAGTTTCAACAACATTGTAAATTTTAAGTTGCTCATGAAGCTTTCAATAAGAATGAAAATTCTAAGAATTTTATTGCTTCATTGTAGGGGTTGGAAACTCAGGGATCAAGTTGAATGTGTTGAACCAGGCTCAAGCAAAGAGCAATGGAATGGTCATCACAGGTATAAACATTAACCCTGAGAAATTACCTTGGAACGTTTACCCAGACCGTAAAAATCTATCCTATAATTTCAGGCACGTTCCTAGTTAATGGAGTGGAGGCCACACACCTGTTTGATTCTGGTGCCTCCCACTCCTTATTTCACAAGCGTTTCATGCTAAGGTCGATGCTCCCACAGAGGATATCCATGACTGCTCAGTCTTGCTGCCATCCAGAGAGCGGATAAAGTGTAGTAAGCAGTGCAAGAATTTGAGCATACACATCAAGGGAGTAGACTTCCTTCTGGATGCCATAGTCTTCCCTAGCATGGGGTTCGACATAATTGTGGGCATGGACACGCTACAGCGGTACCGAGGCAGACTACACTGTGTAGAGCATCGTCTCCTCCTGAAGTCAGCTACAGGGATCACCGTGTCATACCGAATGCAAACCCAAACAGCCGACTGTGAAGGTTGTATCGGCTCTATCCCTGATGAAGGAGGTGTCCAAGGGCGCTACCGCTACTACTGTTATGCCCAGGATCTGAGGACGGATCCGAAATTCCAGAGCGATGTTCCCATAGTGTCGGAGTACCCTGACGTTTTTCCAGAGGAGCTACCTGGACTACCACCACTGAGAGAGGTTGAATTCAATATCGACCTCATACCTGGCACGGGACCGATTGCTAAGGCTCCCTACCGGATGGGCCCTGCAGAGATGGTTGAGTTGAAGAAGCACCTGCAGGAGCTACTAGATAAGGGTTTCATCAGACCCAGTGTCTCACCTTGGGGTGCTCTAGTGCTATTCATCAAGAAGAAGGACGGGAGTTTGAGACTTTGCATCGACTATAGGGAGCTGAACAATGTCACGATCAAGAACAAGTACCCACTGCCCAGGATCAATGACTTATTCGACCAACTAAGGGGAGCTAAGGTGTTCTCCAAGATTGATCTGCGTTCCGGATATCATTAGATAGCTGTAGCTGAGTCAGATATAGAGAAGACAGCCTTCCGGACCAGGTACGGCCACTACGAGTTCACAGTGATGCCGTTTGGACTGACCAATGCACCCGCGAGATTCATGGACCTGATGCAGAGAGTCTTCCAAGCCCAGTTGGATAAGTCAGTAGTCGTGTTCATAGACGACATCTTGGTATTCTCCAAAGTCGGGAGGAACACGAGCAGCATCTGAGGACAGCCTTGGAGACTCTGAGAGAGAAGAAGTTATATGCCAAGTTCAGCAAGTGTGAATTCTGGCTGGACAAGGTGTCATTTCTTGGACATGTGATCTCAGCTAAGGGAGTTTCAGTAGACCCAGCTAAGATTGAGGCAGTGAAGAGCTGGCATAGACCTCGCACTGTGACAGAGGTGAGGAGTTTCCTTGGGTTGACTGGCTACTATAGACGCTTTGTGAAGGACTTCTCCAGGCTAGCCAAGCCCTTGACCTCCCTGATGAAGAAGGACAACCCCTTTGTATGGACAGATGCTTGTGAGGTCTCCTTTCAGGTGCTGAAGGACGCCTTGACCACAACTCCAGTATTAGTGATCCTTGAGGGGATGAGGGATACGAGGTGTATTGTGATGCTTCAGGCAGAGGGATTGGTGGGGGTACTAATGCAGAATGGCAGAGTGGTAGCATATGCTTCTCGACAACTGAAGAAGCACGAAGAAAATTACCCCACACACGACCTTGAGCTCCTCGCCATAGTCTTCGCCTTGAAGATCTGGCGACATTACTTATATGGAGCCACAGTCCGGATTATGACAGACCATAAGAGTCTGAAGTACATCTGGACTCAGAAGGAGCTGAACCTGAGACAGCGACAATGGGTCGAGCTACTGGCTGATTATGACATCAACCTTCAGTACACTGAAGGTAAAGGGAATGTCGTAGCAGACGCTTTGAGCAGGAGAGTGTACTCACTCCTAGCTTTGACAGAGACGACCACGATAGCTGAGGAGATATACGCAGCCCAGGATAGTGATGTATACCTGCAGGGCGTCAAGCAGAAGTTAGCAGACGGTATGACTGATGGTCTGAAGTATGAGTACGAGCTAGACAGCGAGGGACACCTTCGAGTCAGAGGCAGACTCTACATTCCTCAGGATGCGATAGCACTTCAGACCAGGATTCTCTTTGAGGCTCATTCCTCTACGTTATCAGTACACACCCTGGGGCCACCAAGATGTACAAGGATTTGAAGCAGTTATTCTGGTGGAGCGGGATGAAGAGGGATGTAGCAGACTTCGTCTCCCGATGCCTCACCTGTCAGAAGGTGAAGTTTGAGCATCGTTGACCAGGAGGCCAATTCAGTCGTTACCAGTACCGTGCTGGAAGTTCGACGACACCAGCATGGACTTTGTGGTCGGTCTTCCTTCAGCTAGAGGCGGACTGAATTCTATTTGGGTGATAGTCGATAGGTTGACCAAGACAGCCAGGTTTATACCTATCAAGGACACATGGAAGGTGCCCAAGCTGGCTGAGGTCTTCACCACAGAGCACATTCAGTACCATGGGGTACCGAAGACGATTGTCTCCGACCGTGACACACGTTTCCTCAGTAGATTTTGGCGTCAGGTGCAGGAGGCGTTTGGTACTCAGCTACGCCTTAACACAGCCTTTCACCCTCAGACTGATGGGCAGACCGAGAGGACGATTCAGACGCTAGAGGATATGCTACGAGCAGTTGCTCTAGACTATCAGGGGAGTTGTGTGGAGTGTCTACACCTGGTGGAGTTCTCCTACAATAACTCCTACCACTCATCTATCGGCATGGCACCATTCCAGGCTCTGTATGGCAGGCCGTGCCGGACCCCCTTATCATGGAGTGACCCTACCGAGGCAGTCCTGATTGGGCCCGAGTATGTTCAGACACTGCAGGATGACGTCAGAGTTATCCAGCAGCACATGAGGGCAGCGCAGTCTAGACAGAAATCCTATGGGGATCAGCGCACCAAAGAGCTCGAGTTTCAGCTGGGTGACATGGTTTTCTTACGAGTGTCTCCGATGAGAGGGATATTCAGATTTGGGATGAGGGGGAAACTAAGCCCTAAGTATGTCGGTCCGTACAGGATTACGGAGCGAGTGGGCCCAGTTGCTTACAGACTAGAGCTACCAGCGGAGTTAGGGAAGGTACATGATGTGTTTCATGTATCTCAGTTGAAGAAGTATACCCGACCCTTCTCACGTACTGCAGCCAGAGAGACTGGAGATTGAGCCTACACTGAGGTATGATGTAACACCCCAACCGTTAAGCTCGTCATTACCTCTTAAATTGACACCAATTACTCTTACTCACGCAGCGGAACTCTAATTACAACGAGGGGTGAAACAACGCCGTTAGCCACCCATATGGCTAACCAGGCCTATCTCACATACAGTAACGGTCTGATGGACTGGATCAACCGAGTACTTCATACAAAAACAATACTCATTTCACTTCCTTACTATACCGAGTCTACAATATACGGATGCCGATAACATACTCGGACTTACACCTCTTTCAAATGCATTAGTAATTACTCTCTAACTACCCATGCTTCATAGCAGTCCCCCGTCCTACTCTCTCGAACGTGGTCAGCTTCAAGTACCTGCACACTAAAAACGTTCCCCCTAGGGGGTCAGCTTACGCTGAATATGAAATTCGCATATACCGCGTGCTAACCGCGGTACGCCGACTACTTTGGGTCGGATATACATGGAGTCATTTTAATCAAACAACATGCATCATGACAATATAATATATATGTATATTACACAAGGAATCTACATCCAATCAGGGAGCACAATTCCTAACTAACATAACAAGGTTGTTAGTTGTACATGTTTACTCTTAGGCCATGAGGGTTATACCTCCCTATGCCTTGTCTACTCATTCAGCACCTCTCCCGCTCTCTCTCGGGTTACTTATTCGATTACACGCCCATTTTCTTGGGCTACTCGTATTATACTCACCCACCCTCTTGGGTTATTTATGCTCATTATCTTACCCACACTCTTGGGTTATTCATACTCAAGCTCTTGTAGATTCTCGAGACTCTACAGGTCTCCTACGTCACGCTTGTTACTCTTAACATACTTAGGCCAAACTCATGGCTCTCTAGCATAGTCTTACTTCCCCGTTTTCGACCCTACTCTGGGTCTAGCATGGTGGGAAGGTTCAACTAGCTCACGGAACTCTCTCTTAGTTCCTATCTCTTCTACTTAGGTCCGACTACTCTCGGACTACTCTCGTTCCCATACACTCCTCTCTCGGAGTTATAATAATATCATGTATATTAGTCTAGAAGCATCACTCTCGATGATTCTAATGACTTGGGAACATTACTTTAGTTTGGTTAATCTTAGGTTTAAGAGTTACCTTTACAATACATATACTCATACTTTCGGTTATATTCTTATACCGGGTAAAACCCTCTTACAGGAGGTCGACCATGTCTCAAGGAGTTACTAATCCCCTAGGTCTCTTTTACCTTCTTTATAAGTTCACATTATTGGACTAACTTCAATCCTCTCGATGGAGGTTCATTTATCTCTCCACTCATATTATTTTCGTGGATTGTTTCAATAAGGTTTTCTAACCGTTATCGGGTATTTACTCAACCCGTACATCTCCTCACGTTCTAGGGAGTTCATATGTTACGTTATCGTTATACTCTAATCGATAGCTTGTGTGTGTTTGCAAATTTCCATTGTTTATGAGACTACCCGATCTACGGGTTTCTAGTCAATCGGTACTCACTTTGAGTCGGTCTGCTCACTATGTTAGACCACACCGGCATACAAGTATGTTAGCTCACACAACATACCATAAGACATGCATAATCAAACAAGGGATTATTTTCATGCTTTAATCTTGATTAAGCCGGCACACAAACACACAAATCAGAGTAACTCGGTTAGCATACGGGGCATGAGAAAATCATACCCTTTCACCGGGGTTTTTACTTTTACCGTGTCACCTCACCAAGCTCGGGTCACGCACGACTCTCTGATAATGTTCCAAACATTATTATTAATACTAACATCATACGGAACATAATAAAATGTTACTCCCGTAGTTACCCCGTTATCCCGTTTTCTCGGTTTTACTTTTATTAATTTGAGTTCTCACTTCTCAATCACTTCTAACACTTTCTCACACTTCCTAGGGCCTTTACATGTCACCAAACAAGGCCTTAACATCTTATAACACCATTAACATTCAAACCCCATCATTTAAAACCTTTAAAATGCTCTCTGTAGGTTTCTGGGGGTGGTCCGGGACTTGGTCCTTACCTAAAGTCCCGGACCAATTGTTTTCCTAACTCTCGGCTGATTTTAGACTATGGTCCGGGACCTTGTCCTGGAGTATAGTCCCGGACCAGGGGTGTGCTGCAACTCTCGACCGTTTTTTAAGTGTGGTCCGGGACTTTGTCCAAGGACCAAGTCCCGGACCCTGCTAAAACCTGCTCCAAACTTGATTTTTCCACTCCAAATCAATCCTTAAACCACCCTTAATCTTTCCATAAACTTTCCACATGTTTAACCACACCTTTAAACATGCTCCAAACCTCTTCAAATCAGGGTTAAACCCTTACCCAAATTCTTACTCAAATCACTTATTTTGCATTCTAATTTTGCACCAAGGCACACTTGTGCATTTTCTAACTCCTCTTGGCACTTGAATTTGCACTCACTTATTTGACCATTCCAAAACTTCCAAGATAATGCACACCGATTACCAAGTTCCAAGACTCACTCTTAAAGCCTCGAATTCTCATTCCTTTTCCTAAAGCTCCTTAGGCATTTACACAAGTTCTTGCTACAGATTTTAGCATCCATCTCCTCTTATTAAACAAGTGTTCCCTTGGTGATTTTCTAAACCAAAACAACCACCATCAACACCTAGTTTTTCTAGGTCATTACTTACTCACAACCATACTCAACCCCCTTAAATTCCTACACAAATTTTGCCATAACTTGGCTACTTTTCTAACATTCTCACCACACCCAAATATGCTCACAAACACTTCTTCTCCCCTGTTCGGTTTAGACATCAAAACCACATCAAATTCCCATTTATTCACACATATAAACTAGCTTATTTCTCACACTTAAACAACATTACACATCGTCATTATTCTTTCAAGTTGTAGTATCTTAACCACACTAAAACAATACCATTAATTCAACACTAAAAATCTGTTTTACAAGTCAAATAAAATCAATACAAGGTGGGCTCTTTACCTTGTTGATTTTCGGTTTTTCCTTCTCTTCTTCCTCTTTCTCTTGTTCCCTCTTTCTCTTCTTGTTTCCACACCACACAAAGGAACATGGATTGCTAGCTACAACCATATTCCATTCCACACATAACAACCAATCAATTCAAATTTTCCCACAAAAACTAGTATTCTAAGGAGCTAGTTTCAAGGCTTTAACTTAGGTATTACCTTAAAGTTCCCAAAGGAGAGCTTGGCAATCAAATGATGGAATTTCCAACACTCCACAAAGGCATGAAGAAATCGGCTGAAATGGAGAAAAATCCAACGTGGGTTTTTTTTTTGATTTTACAAGAACAAGCTAGGAAAGGATGGAACTCTTGATTATATTATTACCTTAAAACATTAAGGAGATGATGGGGAGTCCAAAGCACCCCTTTAAGCTTCAAGAGGCCAAACTGCCATGGAGGTGAAGATGGAGGTTCCAAGCTTTCGAAGGGTGGAAACGTAGCCCTTGACGAGAGGAATTCAACGGTGGTGTTTTTGTGTGATTTGGTGAAGAAATGAGTGAGATAATGGAGGAAGGAGGTGGTGGCTGCTTTGTTTCTTCTCAAATCGGAAATAGGCAGAGGAAGAAGAAGATATGCAGAGAGGAGGAGGAAAAACGTGGCTGCTAAGGAGAATGGAGGTGAGAGAATCACTAACCCCCCTTTTAACTATTCCTCCTCACTTTATTTATTTGTCATCTAGTGACTTAATAAACTAGCTAATTGTTTAAGTAAGTGTGTGTGTGTGTATATTAAAACCGGTCCACATTATTAGTGAGCTGGAGCGTTTTCCCCGTTTTTTCGAATTAAACGCGTTTTATCTCCCGGTTATGACACTATTCACTTACCGGGTCCGTTTTCCGGAATTTTCTCGTTTAATTAATTTTAATGGTTATTAAGCATCCATTAATATTTATTTTATAGTTATTTAATCAACTATAATTTTTACGGGTCCGTCTGACCACTTAAAGTCACGTTTTTCGGGTTTTCTCGAAAGACGTGCTTAAAAACTCTCGTTAGCGTTTTAATCCATTATTTGGATCCGTTTTCTTCGGGAATAATTCCCGTATACTTATTAGGCCTAACTAAGCCTTAGGAATCCATCTCGGACCCTCTCGAGATCATATATCTCATATACTCATTTAACGCGCATTTTAGCGTTTTTCGCTTTTCAAGCGTTTTCTCTTTTCTTTTGGTTTTATTTTCTTTACCAATACACTTTAGGCACCATTAGGCCTTTAATAATCATATTAGAGTAATTGAATCACCATTATTAGGTCCGGGGTATTAAATATGAGGAGACTCCTATTCAGATCTTGGACATGAAGGTCCGAGAAACGAGAGGCAGATCAGTCAAATTGGTGAAAGTTCTTTGGGAGCATCATGGGTTTAAGGAAGCTACTTGGGAGACCGAGGACTCCATGAGAGTGAAGTACCCACATCTATTCACATAACGTTTCCATATCCTGCTGTGATTCACGTTAGTAGCGGTACGAGGGCGTACCTTAGCTCTTTTAAGGGGATATACTGGCATACTCCTTCTTCGTTATCTCATCCGGATTATGCCTTGTTGCATTATTAGTAGAGGGAGAACAGTATTAGTAGAGTGAGAGGTGTATGTAGGTACGTAGTTTTACATTATGGCACGGTAGTATGTCACGTTTGTGTTTTGTTTGAGTTTATATTTTGATTCAGTTTGATTTGATTTTGGTACTCTCGAGTGGAATGTTGAAATGGAAATAAAGGATTGGATTGGTATGGAATTTCATTGGAATTATTATTGTCTCAGCACACCCAAAGCGGTGTGAGTGCCTATTAGTTGATTTTTAAACTTCGAGGCGAAGTTTCTTTTAAGGGGGATATACTGAAATACCCCTAAATTCATTTAAATTAATTTAGGGGATTTCTTTTATTAAATCTTAATAATACTATTAAATATTAAATTATTATATGGAATTATGAAAATTTATTTAGGGGATTTCTCCTATTTAACCCTAAAGAATACAATAAAATATTTAATTATTATATATTATTATATAGTATTATGAATTTAATAATAATATTTATAAGTCAATAAATCATGGAAAAATTTATGAACACTCCAATTATGTTATAAAGATTTTAGAAAGAGTTGGAACATTGTTTTGAAACATAAAAGTCAATATAAAATTCTAGAACCCTTAAAGCCTTTTAAGCCTTGCTAGGGTTGACTTTTTGAGAATGGTCAAACCAGCCCATGAAACCTATACCAATAAATAGGTTATGGAAAACCATGAAGATCGATAAAAAGAACGTAAAAACGGATCATCCTAGCCAAAGTTATGATCAAATGAAGTTTAGAGCCAAATTTTGAAAAAAAGCTGACGTGGCAAGGTATGCTGACTCATCGCGCGCCTCGGGATACGCGCCCAGTACTTAGTCGTTTCTATCTCCTATTTTCCGGTAATAGAAACCAGTTTTTGCCCTAACTTGTGACCTTCATAACTTTCTCATCTTTTGGAATTTTTGAGTGTCGTCTTCTTTGTTGTCTTCTCCTAAACTTCCTCTAAACAACCATAACTCACACTAAACCTAGTTCGTCCTAAATCAACCGGAAATTCGATCCAAAGTAGCCACCCTGCAAAACCGAAACTGCAGATTCCAGTTTTCCTTTGATTTCAGGTAACTTTGTCATGCCATAACTTCTTCGTTTCTCAGCCAAATATCCCTCTAAAACTTTCATGTTGATGACAAAAGCCAATTCCTAACCGTTTGGAAGAACAAGGTGTCTAAAGTTTCGGATTCGTCACAACATAAAATCATAGTTTTCTTTCCAGAAAATGCAAGGTAAACTCGCAACTTCCAGCTTCGATTTCTTTCTGTGTAGTGCAAGTTAGGGTGAGTTCTTGCTATCATTGTGTAGAGTTACGTTTCCTCTTTAGATTAAGCCCAAGAACTAGTTCTAACTCGGTCTGTACTGTAAATTATAGCGTTGCAAAGTAGGCTACTCAATCGGGTTGTAAAGGGGGCGTTTTTCCAGAAACCGATTTCGAGTTCATTCGATTCGCACAATTCCGGTAAGTTTCCTTCAAATTCCTTCAACCTTGCTAATCTATATTACATTATCGGTCAAAAACATGTTTCAATTGCATCAATTACGCAATAGATTGAGTGAATTTGAGAGATTTGTTTTCGGAAACCAAGATAAACCCTAACTTCGAAACCGAAATCGAAAACCAATGAATCCCGCATGATAGCTAGCGAATATGGTATCATTAGAACCGGAATTGGATTTCGAAACCATAGAAACAAGAATCACTCAATTTGGTTCTGTAGATTGTGAGGAAATCGTGAATTAGTACTCGACTTCGGTTTTGGATTCGATGAAGAACTAGGCTTTCAGGGACCGTCCGATCGCGTTTTAAAAGATTGGACGGTCGAGATTAGATCGTGTTTAATAAGGAATGTTTTAAGTTTTATTATATTTCAGGTTTTGACTCTAACTTGTTCAATTTAGTTAATGGCCTTCCCGAATGTATTTTGACTTGAAATTTTAACCATAGATTCCTTATTAAATCTAGTTTATTTTGATGTAAATTATTATGGTTTTGGAGTTTTTAAACGTAAGTTATGATTTTGCAAGTTACGGGTTTTCTAGAATTATTTAGTTAATTTAAAAAGATATTTTTATGAAATAAAAATTTTATAATATGTCTAAAATGTTATAGTTACTGTATATTAAATTTGGGAATTTTTGGACTATGGTAAATGGGTTTAAAAATTGTGTTTATGAGTTTTTCATAAGAATAACTTATAATATATGGTTTTTAATGTAACCAAAAATTAAAGTATGGTTGTTTTAATAAATTTTTAAGTTGGGTAAGATAAGGAAAACTAAGTTAACATTTTTATAACAGTATGTTTATAAATGTTTTGGGTAATATCTTTCTAAGAGAGGTGAAATTATTTACATATATGTATATATACTTATTTAAGTAGAAACTTATGTTAAATCAAGGAATTTAATTATTTAACGTTTTATTATTATATTATGGGAGTTAATATTTTTAATTAAAACTAAGGAAAATATGTATATATTTTTACACATATGTAAAAGGGAATAAAGTAGTAACTTAGGGTAAAGCAGGGAGCTAATAAATTAACACTTATATTAACTAAATATTATAAGAGCTAGTATCCTAAGATATAGTAAAAGAAATACTTTATGAAACATACTTGGAATGCAGTTAGAGGTTGTAGTAATAAGATAGTTTAAGTATAATAAGTTACATAGGGAATGTCTTAATTAAATTCTAATACAGGTATACTTATATATATTAAATAAATAAAGGAAACACTTTATTTTATAAACCGTATATCGATTGTGGTTATGCCTAGAAGTTATTAAACATAATTAAATACAATAAACTTTCCTAAAAATGTTATGGATAAATCTTAATACATATATATATATATATATATATATATATATATATATATATATATATATATATATATATATGGGAAATAATATTTCTTGTGATAGTTATAATAAGTAGAATATATATATGTTAAACCTTAGGTTTTAGTCGGTGTGTAATTAAATAGTCACTATTAACTTAAGGGTTTAATTACGCAACATAAACGTACACGGTCTTGGGCTAACCTACTAAGCCCAAGTCTATGAACTCCAAAAGCCCACTTAAACAATTCAAAGAGAGTTTGGGCCACTCTCAGGAATAAATTCTAAACCGTTCCAAACTAACGAAATGGGCCTAACAAAGGATTTAGTTAACAAGTCAAGCCCAAATCTTTGAGAGAGAATAATGGTAAACCTGAAACTATTAATCAGTAAGAAAAGAAGGTTGTTTAGTTTATAAGTCTCTTAACTAATCGACACTTGGAACACCTTAATTATAGGTTACTAGTGGGGAATCACTTATTCGAGTTATTTATTGTTCTTCACATACCAGGTACGATTTCTCGTACTCCGATACTTTTGTTGATTGACTTATGAGACGTTTTCGAAAAACGCTAACTGAGTTTAAGAGGAATTTCTAAAAGGAAATGGTTGTGTGACTAACTCAGCTTGTGTGACTAACTGAGCCTTGAATGTGAAACTCACTTGGGTATTGGTTCCTTCTATTTGGTTGTTCCATTGGACATTGACTGTTTAGGGTTTACGCTTCTGCACTCTGTTGGACTGAGTGTTTTGGTATTGCTCTGGGTAGTTAGTGATCTGGTGGGATTTTGGAAAAGGGTCAATTTTGGTGAGCTCTTCTTTTGACTCTGGATATCGTTTCATCCATGAGCTGGTTCTTGAGGTTTCGACGTGTGCGCGTCTTCAATGGTAACAGTGAGGGGCTGTATATCCCCTGTCCCAAAAGGGACGTGATAGACAGTGAGGGGCTGTATATCCCCTGTCCCAAAAGGGACGTTGTAGACAGTGAGGGGCTGTATATCCCCTGTCCTAAAAGGACGTACTTGGCGGTGGGGCCCATCTCTCCCAGTTGAATTATTCCACTCTTGAGTTTTTGGTTCTTGGCTCTATCTTATCATTCCTAGTCTTTTGTGACTATCCGAGTCTTTCTACTCCTAACGGGAATTAGGTTTAACTAAGGCATTGGATGTTCACTAACACATGGTGTGGTTTTGTTTCACTAACTTTACATTTCTGTTATTCATTTTTTATTCTTAACTTGTTATCTTGATTTGGTGATTTGTGAAATGCCTTGTTCCTCTGTGTGGTTTAAGTGATTGTTTCCTGCTATTATTTATTTAAGAGTTGTATTATAAGTTTGTTTTGGAGGATCGTACCAGTTCCATTCCAGGGAACTGACCCACTCCTCTCGGGGTGGGCTGCTTGGTTTTATCTTGCAGGTACGAGTTATTTTACAGGTGGCCACGAAGAGAACGAGTGATTGGGATGGGATTATGTTTTGAGAGTTTATGTGTTTTATTACTGTTTTATTTCTGTTAAGTTTTCTCGAGGTTCAGGCCGTGACAATTGTAATCTTTAAGTTGTAATTGGTGAGGTTTGGTGTCGGGTGTTTGGAACCCGATGATCTGTACGCCTTTAGTATTTTATTTCCGCTATAAATATGTTAAATAGGGGCGTTACACAGACATTGTGTGAAAATCTGTGTTAAGATTGAATGTCTGTTTGCGTGAATTAATATGCTTGAGTTGTGTATTATACTGCTTATTATTATTATTATTATTATTGTATGATAACAGTTTGTCCGTATATAAGAACATATTATAAAATGAACTAGCGGCAATGATGCTATCTTATATTTGTAATGTAAGGAACGTAAGTAAAACGTTGTAGCACTAGGATAATAATAATATATATATATATTATCCGAGGCTTATATACGGAGCATTGGCCTTTTTAACGCCGCTCTCGTATCTAACACTGGATCCCGAGTCGACATACTCAGGATTAGACTAACGACCTTAGTCTGTTGTGTTAGGAAAATAGTAATACGATGCGATGGTATAGATAAGTTAATCAAGAGGATATGGCTCTTGCTGTGAATTGTGATCAATTAACGATACTAGGATGCCGAGTGGGTATCTGTAAGTATCATGATAAATTTCCAACGGACTACAGATGGTTTGTCGGTCGGAGACTCTACCGCTGGAGTGGCTACTGCTGTGGGTGACCCGCCATATGAGATGGGTAACTTAGAGGCGCGTCGTTTTAACGAGACGTCGTCATTAGGCATGACTGATCAATTGCGAACAACTACATTGGCTTGTACAGTAGGCGAAAATTATTGGGCTTGTATGCCAAGATGGGAATCTATACTGTTTAGAATCCTCGTTGTTTCGCCTTGTTGATCATTGGTTATGCTTTGTGGTTATGTGATGTATGTTTATGGATTTGTTGAATGAGTCGTAGTGCTCATATGTGTGTCGTGGACTGGTTTAATTGAGTCGCTGTACTCATATCTATGGTGTGAATTGGTTGAACCGAACCGAGTCGTCGTACTCGTGTGTGGATTATTGTGAATTGATTGGTTGAGCAGAGTCGCTGTACTCGAATATGAATTATTAAGTGATTGGTTGAGTGGAGTCTTCGTACTCATATATGCGTTGTAACGCTTTCAGTTGGTTTATTGTCGATATGATGTGAGAAGCGCGGGGCTTGTTTGCTATTGAGTTTACTGCAATATATTTGTTGCTTTACAGTTTTCATGTTAAACTACATGCATTAAAATGAATTGCATGCTCTCGACCAATTAATTGAGGGTCTGAGGGGGCATGACGGTCATGTAGTAGCATACTCAGCAGGGGCTGATTCCATACCACAAACAAATATTTTGCAGGTATGCAGCTTCCGGTGTCGACAGAGAGCGGGACGCGCTGGGTAATGTAGTAACCATTGTATAGGTTTGTACTGTCGTATTTCGATACGAACATAGAAACATGTATAGGACTGGGATATACTTAGAATGCTCACTAGGGTTGTATTTATGTTGGAACAGAAAGTTAAGTCTATCTCTTGTTGTCACTGTGGGAAATTTTTTTTGTATTGTGAATATATCAGTAAGCACGTTATTACTCGTATGGGCGAGTGAGAACGGTGACACCAGTAGTTCAATTGTTTAGATTACGGCTGCGTTTTTAAGGTTAAGTAAGACGATTAGGAGCCGATTAGAGTAGGAGTGTTACAAATCTACTTTGAGAAAGTAAGCTACTAATCCAAGCCCTTAGTGCATTAAACTTCATTAATAACTTTGGTTGTGCAAAAATCATCCTATACCTTATATTAAATTAGAGCCGAGAGTTCAAGCATGAAGAAGTTTAATTTGGGCATAAAGAGGTAAGTCCCAAAGTTTCAAGGTTGATTTTATGTTGTTAAGTTGATTATATTGGAGATTAAATCACGACCAAGGAAATCAACTTAAAACTATGTTGGAACATTTGACTAAGTTAAGTGCTGATTAATGTACAAAACATTAAGTTAAAGGGGTTAAAATGGAATTTTTGGAAACTTTGGGGTATGAAATGAATAAAGTTGAGAGTGGTTGATTTAAATGGTCTATAGTGACCCAAGTATGTGTATAAATTTGTGTTAAAATATTTGGGTAAGTTAGCTAATGATTAAGGATTAAAATGACAAGTTTATAAAGGTTATGTAGCAAGAATGTAATTTCTTGAAAACATTGGGTATAAATAAAATAAGACGAGGATATACTATAGTTTATGTGTATTTTTAATACATTTAAAATTTATATTAAAGTTTATATTATAGCCAATTGTTTAGGCATGTATTTATAAGGTTTTTGTAACATAAAATGCTATAAAAGCATGGATTATAAAAATTGGTGCTATGTGTAAAAATCTAGGGTCATTGGGTAATTTAAGATATTTGGATGACTTAGGAAAAATATCTAAGAGATTAGAAAGTTTTAGAATATTTAAGTACAAAGAATTACTTTAAAATGAATTATAAAGTTTATATAATGATTTAATAATCTTTAGACTAAGGACAAGTTGTAAAATGAAAAGAAAACAAAATTTAGGGTGCTAGGAATGTTTTTAGGCTGAAAGTACAAGGTTTGGTTGGAAAGTAATGGAGAAATATAGGTTTAAGAAATTTTAGGGACAAATTAAAATTATAGAAAGTTTAGGGCCCAATTTGCAAATTTAGAAAGTTCTGGGTACTTACGAAAAAATAAGGTCAAATCTTGTATGGGTCAAAGTGTTGACCAAGTTTAAGGAATAAATAAGGAAATATGAAATTAAATAAGAAATATAGTATAAATGTAAAGATTATAAACTTCGTGGGGGTGAAATTGCAATTAAGGAAAAATATGAGTGAAAGCCGAATGGCATATGGGTCTATTGTGTAATTTTTAGAATTTAAGGGGTGAATTGGAAATTATTAAATACAAGAGTTAAAACTATACATTAAATAAGAATTATAACTAATTGTAAAAGTTGTAAAACTTATGGGAAAACTATGGAACAAAACATAATTATGGAAAATATGTGTACAGGCCGAAATAAGAGATGTGGCCTATTGGTAATTACCAAAAGTACAAGGGAGAATTTTTAGTTTATTAATGTAAGGGATAAAATTAAAAGATAGTTAAGTTAGTGGTAAATTGTAAGAAAAAAATTACTGGGTCAAGTTGTAATATCCGAAAATACTGGGCAGGAGTTCGAAATTAAGAAAGTATAGGTTCTGTTTGGAGCTTGGAAGAAATTAGAAGTGCAATTTTGGAATGATTAAGTAAGGAATGAAACTTATAGGTTATACAAGTATAAGGAATTAAATTGTAAACATTAAATGACATTTGAGGTCATAATGTAATAAGCAAAAGTTGAAGAGTTGAGACATACAATGCATGAAAAATTAAGGGTTATCAAGGAATTAATCAAGTAGTTATGTCATTAGGAAGAATGACAATATACAATATACATAATATAAGTATAAGTGTATATATAAGGATTATATTTTTTTATATATAAAGAGGCTAATATAATATATGGTGTTTTGGGTAATATAAAAGCCTACAATTATATAAATAACACATATGTATATAATACATGAACAAAGGAGTTTAGTGCTATATAATGATAAGAATTATAATGGCATACAATAATAGAGAAGATTATTGTATAAGTAACTATATATGTATAAGTCGGTGGAATGAGCAAAAAGAAACCTATGAAGAGGTATACTTATAATATAAGATTATAATTCTTGAATAATAAGAGTACATGGTTTAAGGTACATAAAATAATACCTTAAGTGTAACATGTTTGTAGAATAAAAGAGTTAACAAAGTTATGAGATAATCTTGTAACTCACATGAAATAACGAACATGAAATACTAAAGCGTTTCATGAATACAATTAAACATTATACAGGAGTGATAAATAATTAATGCTCTCGGTTAATCAGATTATAGGAGCGGGATAGCTGAGATGTCAGCCAAGACTAGGTGAGTGTTGTCTTCAGTGAACGTTATGATTTCGTGCAGCTTGTTTGCTACCGAGTTACATCGGCTTGTATGCTATGTGCTTGAGTGAAATGACTATAAGATTAAGCAATGAAAATGAATTGTTAAGTGTTATTTTGTGTTATGTGATCCTTACTTTGTGTTTTATGTGATGTGCTACTAACAAGAACTTAGTATATTATATCTCACAGAAGAACCTTAATGATGGTTGGATATAACAAGGGGATTAAGTAAATGGAATTACTTAACGGTAGATTTACATGAGAATACATGAGAATTTTCTCATTAACTTTATATAGTCGACATCCGGATTAGTGAAGTTCAAACTTACACTCTAGAAGTAGGACGAGTGTTCTAATGTGACTTCTAATGAGTACGGGTCTACTGGGGGGAGAGTGAGAAGTAAAGGAAGTTCTGGCCATGCATGCTAAATTAGGAGGTTGTTTCTGCATCACATCGACTTCTATATTAAATATACATCAGTCATGACGGTGGTTGTGGGAGAAGTTTTATACTCGCCCACCGGGTTTAAATGTACTTGATTTAATGTGCGTCGTTCTCGACGGTAGTTAAGGGAGTTTTATACTCACCTAGGGGCTTAAAGGTACCAAGTTGTATATACATACACGAGTCTCAACCTCGTTTAACAAAGTTCATACATACTCGAATCAATATGCGTCACAACGACGGTGGTTTTTAGAGAGTTTGTTACTCTTCTACCAGGGTTTAAACATCCCCGAACTAAGTTAAACTATTAACTAAGTGAACTGGTGATCCCATTGTGTGGATTGTCCTTGATAAGTAAGTTAAGGTCCAAACTGAGATTCCAAAATAATCTCAAGGCCTAGGAATGAACAGATTACTGACTCATTGTATTGACGTCCTGTTTCTGTTGGGATGTATTATTATGTTTGAGTGGATGTTTGTGATACTTGTTGTATGTTGTGTGTGTTTACAACATTTGCATATACTGTTGTCATAAATCAATTGCATGTTATCGATAAGTAGTCTGTGTAGCCCAGTAGCTTACGGGTTGCACGTTATCATACTCAGCGGTTGTGCTGAGCCCGTTTGGACCTAACATTTTTCAGGTACCTGATGGTGATGTGACCTGAACGAGAGTAGGTGGGGTAGATTTTGGACCGGGTATACTTTTGGTTTTGTTTATACCTTGGTTAGAAACTTATACCTTGATGTATATATTGGTTAAGGAGTAGTAAACTTGTATTCAACTCGGATTGTAGTAAACTCGGTATGTATTTGTTGGAGTTTAAGTTGGTTTAAATTTCCAATCGATCAGACCGTTACAATGGAGTTAGTAAGGCCTAGTTAGTCACATGGGTAACTAACAACGGTAACACCGGGATTCGTTTATTTTCGCTGTGATTACATTTAAGTTTGACGTTGTTAATTACCGTTAATTATGGATTACGAGTTGGGGTGTTATAGGCCTTTTATGTGTGCTTATGCCTTTATGTGTAGAAGCGGCCCTTCATGTAATTGCTCTGTTTGATCGCGTTGAAGCAGTTTATGATATGGTTGCTCCATAGATGCGACATGTAAAAAATCATAATCCACTTATGAAGTAATGATGATGGCCATGAGGATCAATTTGAGCTCCCATGTTGTGATACACTTGAGTTTGCATTTTTGTTTGATTTTCCATGTAGAATGTCACCCTCAAGTGGGCATAATTTCAACTCAACCCCCATGAGGGATGTTAAATGCCACTATAATATGAGTGTGCAATTGCATGTTACCTATAATGTTAAAAACTACAAGAAATTTTACTTCAATTGTGGCCAACAAGTGCAAATTTTTTGTATGGTAGAGAGACATCTACCCACCAATCTAAGTTTCATCAAGGGCTTATTCTTCCACTGGTGACATTGAATCTATGTTGCTTGAGTTGAAGAATCAAAATTCATGCCTATCAAATAAACTCGAGGAGACACAAAATATAAGAATGGATCAGCTTAAGGCAACGAATGATGGTTTATGAAGATAATGTTTGTCATAGTAATAGTGTTATTTTTCTTTCGGGTTTTAGTTATGTAATGACTTAAGGTCTTGTAATAACATTTAATGAAATATTTTGTAATTACTTTTAATGTAATATGTTGTAATCACTTTTAATGTGATTTGTTGTATGACTTCCATTGAGATTTGTTATAATGACTTTCTCGTACATTAATGTAATACCCCGAATTTTTGTAACCCTAATGGAAACCATAGTTCCATAGGAATTATTAGAGAACACGAGGAAACCCTAGTGGTCGGGAATCAACCAAGAAACCCTGGAGAAACCCTAATTCAGAAAGTTCCGAAAAACACTAAAATTTTAGGGAGTTACTTAGAGTCCAAGAAGCCCCGGTCAACTGTGGTCAAACCTTGGTCAACCTTGGTCTAACCTCGGTCAAACATTTGACAATGGTCAAACCTTGGTCAATGGTCAACTTTGACCATGATGATGTAGTGATGATGCAGTGGTGATGTAGTGATGATGCAGTGATGATGCAACGATGATGTCGGCATGACATAATGATGATGTAAGCGTCGAGGTGTCAAGAGATGATTAGTTACATGGTCCAATCAAGAGAATCCTTGTGTCACCTTCATCAATGAGGGATGGTCACACATGGATGGTGGAGATTTATCCTAGCAAAATATCTACGATCCGACGGCTGTAAGTGAAGACATCTTTCTATTTTGTCTTTATGTAATCATTATAAGGATAAGCCTTATCAAGAACCTTATCCCTTCATTAATGATGAAGATAGCCACTCCAAGGGCTGGGATTAGTCTTAGCCAAGTGTCCATCATCCAAGGGGTTACAAAGGATAAGGTTTATCTCTTTAATCATTACACTTAATTATGAAGTAAAATTAACTCCCATTTGAAGTCCATTCACGCCTATATAAGAGGAGATGGGGGCCTGGCTTATTTGCTATTCTCTAAAAACCCACACGCCATTAGAAGTCCATAGAAGCTCATAGAACACAACACCCACCATTAGAGAAGGAGATTTAAGCTAGAAATCAAGGAAAACCAAGATTTCAAGGAGGGAGAAGCAGCTGGTGACCTTGGGCGAATTGGTTGGTGGAAGAAATTGATTCAACTAGCTACGGGACTTGTAAGGTCGTGGCTAAAATGGCAAGGAGAGTCCATGTAACATCTATGCACATAAATTCTTCCTTTAAAGCTTATTTTCTTTCTTAAGTATTTTTACTAGGTTGCCTACGAATCCCTTCTCATATTTTCTTAAATTTTAACAGTAAACTTAGGATGAAGACTTAGTGATTATCCTAGAAAATCAAGTCGAAATAAGCTTGGGAAGTAGGAAAACCCTAAGGAACTTTGAAAATGGGGAAAATGAGCTTTAGCTTTAGCTTTAGGAACTTGTTAGATGAGTTTCCGACATGTTTTGAGCTGAAATTTTGAGAGTTGTCTTGAATAATGAACATATGGTTGTGGGAGAAAAATAAAGTCGAATGGAGTTATTTAAGTCGGTTAGACATGGTAAGGAAGCTAGAAATGAGAAAATGTGTTTTAAGCATTTCTGAGTTGTTAGATGAGTTCCCTAACTGATCTTGAGTTGAAATTTTGTGGGGACTTTTAGTGTTATGGAGCTAGGAACGTGTGAGTTATTTAAAATTTAGATCGAAACTCCCTTGGAAGATATTTAAGTTGGTAAGAAGTGATTTTGGTCAAAATGAGTTTTTAAGCTTTCTAAGGTGGTTTCTTGGAAATTTATTGATTATATGATTTTGTGAAGCTTAAATGGTCTTTTTATGATGTTATCAAGGTAATTTTACAAGTGTGTGAATTTGATATGAGAGTTGCTAACTTGTTTTACTTGTGCTTTGTTGGTTGGTTTAGCCTTGAAAGGTTTTGGAATGATTTTAGGTGACTACTCTTGGTGTGGAATGCTTGTTGACCTGTGATTGATTTTAATTGAGTGTAAATTAAGGTGGAACAAAGTTAGACAAGTCTAACCTTATACAAGGTTTTAATTCTAAAGGTCGATTGTTTGTACTTTAATATGTGATTAATCTTGTCTATTACTATCCTTTGGTTGGTGGTTATTTTGAGCAATTTTATATGATTGTGTATGATCTTTATATGTTGAAAGGTTGATATTACTTATGGTGGTGAAAGTGTGAATTTGGAAATATGAATTTCAAACTGTTCAGCTATGGTTAGCTCCTTCAAACTGTCAAGCCATGGTTGGCCATTCATTGAATTTTCGCTCCTACCAATGTATTGGAGCTAAGCCATCATGATCTACTCTATGGAATGATGATTCATAGAGGGTGTGCACACTTAAGGACATGGGGTGAGGTGGTGAGTTATTTGTCCAAGGGGCCGAGAGCCTAGAAGCTCTTTGTCGAAAGACCGGTGTGCCCGTGGATTGGTGGAATTAATTGTCCAAGGGGCCGAGAGCCTTGAAGCTCTTTGTTGAAAGACCGGTGTGCCCGAGGATTAGTGGAATGTTAATAATTGAGATACAAATTGGTGGAAATTGTTATGTGGTTTCCAAAATACAAATGGCCTTGTTTTGTGGTGAATTTACTGTGGTTATGTGAGTTATGATCTGGTGGATTAGAGATGTATATGGTGGTGAAAAGTGTTATGTGGTTTCCAAAATATTATTGGATTTATGTCTCTGGTGAGATTGCTGTGATTGTGATATCATTATGAACAGGTGGTTTGTGTTAAGGTAAAATGTCTCAAGGAAGGTAAGTGTGTTGTGAACTTTGTTTTGGTTGATAGCATGGTTGTTGTGCTGCTGTGTGCTTTTATGCTGCTATAAAAAGGTTTTCCAAAGAAATAATGAATTTTATAGGGTGTGTGTGATATTTGTTACTCAGCTTTGCTGACGTTTTCTGGTTTGTGCCTGTGGCCCTTTGTGTGATTGCTTGCTGGCCACAGATTTGTGTTTATGGTTGCAGGTGAAGTTGATTCTTTGTGTGATATTGCTCTTGAGCTTGGGACAAGGGAACACGCCGACATAACTAGGAATTTTATTTATTTGTAAGTGGCAAACTCCTTGGAGCATGTTCCATGAGTTAGGTTGTAGGTGGATTAGCCTTAGCATCCACACTAGTTGGTGTGGGTGTGACGGTAGCACTCCGGTTGGGCTTAGGTGTTATTTAGTCTTCCGCTGTAAAAATATTATAGAAACTTGTACAAGTAAAAAAAAGGGTGTAAAAACCGGGGTGTTACAATTAACATTAGATTTGTAGCTTGGGAAGTTTTTTATAATTGGCTTGTATGTCTCAGTGCCTATGAGAGAACATTTCAATCACTGAATTAAGAAACTAGACTCTTGAATTCACCTTCCACCAATGACAAACAAGCTGATAAAAACTAAATAAAGTGGCACTTACACATTCATTTGTCAGCAACAACCATACTAATATTGCACAAGCATACAAAACAAAATAAAAGTGGCAACATACAATTCAAAGTAGATGAAGGACCTGTTTCAGCATCAAATTAATGAAACCACTACTGCAGAAAAAACAGAGATGAGCAAGGATTTTCTAAGTTTATGAAATCACATTGTGAATGTCTAGTACAATCCATTGTTGTTGGAATGACTGCATGCAAGTAGGATTATGAGACAATTACTGGTGATATAATGTCAATATTAGTGGAATCATTCACTTGGCTTGGATACTACGTTGGCTAGGAAAGCATCATTATACTTTCTGAAAGCTTGGAATTGATAAGATCATATTTGATCTTACCATAAATTTTCAGAGGTCTCATATACCACGAAAATATTATCAACAAAAGAAACAATTGTATACTTGCAGGAGATTGTAGATCCTGAATTTTTTCTTTCATCGAGACCATATACCTTTGAAATTCTTTAATGGCTTGCAGCCCACTAGGACAAAGACTACGCTCCAGGTCCACGTAAAAATATACACATCAATCTTTTGATAACTACTACAAGCAACTCTCCTAATGATGTATTCACCATGCAAGCATATAGCATCAGAAACCAAGCTGGTTCTTTCTGAATGACTCAAGCACGATGGAAGGAAACATGTAAATTATATACTACACCACCTCCTTATCTAAAGACTTCACAATAATGCCAGACAAGTCCCGGCTTTTTATCAGCTGCTGGTTGAACTATAAAGCTCAATTAGTTAGTATTGGACAGGGGTATCTTGTAAACAACTCTGGTGATAATGAACACAATTGTTGTAAAGCTAAAAATTCTAGGTGGGAAGGAGAAGAAACCAACCTGCTATGGGTATTATGCTCTTTATTTGAGTTTGTCAACCTTTGCCATTCTTCAATAGTTCAATTGGATGTATTTTCTCAACAGCCAACTGACAGTAGACTGAATTTAATTGAAATTGCTAAAAAGAAGGAAGAAAAAAACAGAGAACAACCGAAAAAAGATAAACAACAAAAGGAACACATAAGACAAATGTTTTAGTGACTGATCCTCATTAGTAAGAAGTAAAAACCAAGAGAATAGTTGTTCATTACATCACTTATTGTCAGAGTGCCAAACCATAACTCAAATAGTACCAACGATTCATTACAAAATCATGACTTAAAGATTTCTACAGTTGTTCATCAGCCACGGCTCAAAAATTGCTAGAGTTGTTCGTTACATCACTACTAGTCAAATATCTACGATAATCCCAGCATTACAACTTGTGTCAGCCTAACACATCACTACTTGTCAAAGAAGCACAACAACTCAAATGCACCAAAACATCTGCACAACAAAAAATAAGCATATTATAATTGGATATATTGTCAAACAACAAACATAAACACACTCAATCAATAGAAATAACAAACTCAAACTTACAATCACTGAGCGTTGCTCTTTTTCTTGTTTTTCGAAGCAGACTGAACACCGGAGGTTTGAGAGCCACCAAACTCGATATCGCTGCCCGGTCTAATGACATATGTTATACCAAGCCTTATGTTGTGTGAAATATTAGACGCGTAGCCAGTCATGGGGTCCCTAAGTTTAACTGAATCCTCTCTTCTTTTATGCACTTTTAACATCATAAAACCTCAATTATCCAACATAGCTAAATGGGCTTTGACCTTATGCTAGACAACTTTGAGTTGAAAGACTCGACAAAGTTTTAAGTCACCTCAATTACTTTAGTGTACTCGGGAAGTGATACCTCACCCATAAGTCAAAGTCCATGTTCTTTAAGTAGTTATAAGCTGACACATAATTTTCTTTAATCTTCTTCAATGTTGCATCCAAAGATGCTTGAGTATATGACTTCTTCGCTTCCCAAAAAAGATTTCTCATAAGAGTACCTACATGAATTTGAGAGTAATCGTAGAATGTAGAGAATGTTAGAAAGATACATAAAATGGCATAAAAATCATGGCCTGAAAACTTTAGAAAGATATAGGGTAATCTTTCTTCAGGTTCGCGTAGAGATGCCTACAACTGATCCTTCTGGTCACTTCTGGCATTTCATCTTTTAGTGCAGGTTCAACGCCCTTCAGATGATCAGATATTATCACCCATCTCTTCCACGGAAAATGCAATTGGAAATATACCATTATTTTCATCAATGACGATTGCTATCAAAATTACTCCTCCAAATGTGCCTTTAAGGTGACAACCATCTACACCAATGAATGGCCTACATCCACGAAGGAACCCCTTCTTCTGAGCGTGAAAGCAAACAAAAAATCTCGTGAAAATGGGAGGAGAAGTCATATATTCTTGGTACTGAAGGTCGATGATGGAGCCGAGATTATGGTCTAGAGCAATTTTACAGTACCGAGGAATCCTTGCATAGGACTCATATGGTTCCCATCAACGATCTTCAAAGCCAATTTTTGTGCCCTGTAGCACTTTATGTAGCTCAAATCAACGTTAAACTTCTACCTCATCAGTACTATAATGTCCTTTGGCACCAAGTTTTTGTTTGCCCTAATATCTGGAAAAAATCGTCTTTGTGATCCATGGTACGATAGCATTTAGATTATTGGATATCCTCATGCATTCATGCTCCTCTATTATCATCTTTATCATAAACATAGTTTTGTCGGGAAGAAGGGAAGTATGAAGTCTTTTAGGGCAAGTGTTGTTGTTGCACTTAATTGTGTACTTGAAAGGAACATTGCTTACCATGTGCAAATCAATACCCTCTTGACATGTGTAGTCGTTCATCACCTCCAAGAAAGTCTTTTTGTTTTCAAATATTTGATGAGACTGTAAGATAACCTTCCCATAAGATTTGCACTCAAAATGAGCCTCGTTCCTCATACAATGGCTCTTTTACCGTACAATCTTCATCATCAGCAGATAATACCCGTATTCAGTGATTCCCTCAAGTTCCTCCTATTTTCATCATCATCTATATCATTATTGATAAGTGTGAAATTGATATGGTTTTATAGGTGCTAAATTCTTATATTGTGCAACTTTTTATGCGCTTTCTCACACTTATCCCAAGCTTTTCATGAATCTTAATTTGAGCAAGAACTGATGCCAATTTGTATGTCAAAAGCAGGAAATGACTTTAAAAATGAGTAGATCTTCTCACGAGCTTTCCAACGCCGTAAACGGGGAATAAATCGGAGCTCATACGAAGAATTTAGACTCTGTCGAAGTTGTGTCTAGTACAACATTTATTATATATCTTTTTATGATACTGTCGTAAGGACAAAGAAAAAAAGAAGAAGGAAAAAAAAGGGACAAGCAGAAAGGGAGAGAGGAGTACAGGTAACTCCAGAGCCTTCCAATAGCTATTGATGGATGAAGTTAAATGAATAAAGAAACTCCATATATTTTTTCTTCTGTTTATTCTTTAATTATGTTAGGCTAAAGGATTATATCTTGGATGATGAGGAATTTGCAGTTGGACTAATATTATGATTATTTTACCGGTTGATTGGGATATTTATTTGGATTGTTCAAGTTGTTGTTTTTATTTGAAATTTTTCTGGTTTATAATTGCTGAATTGAAGTCTTTGTTCGGAAATGCTTAAACAAATGAGAATATTCACCATATGAACTTTGTTCTTAGCTTTGAGCCTTGGAATGAACTGGATTGAAATGGTTGGAAAAAAGAACAAGGCAAGGTACTTCGCTGATCCTAAGCATGCAAATTTTAATTCTGATCCATATCAGGCCTCGTCCACTTGGTTATTAAGTCTTCTAGGGTGTTTTATCACCTAGCCACCTAAGGTCCTAGTGATCTAAGATAGTTGACCCAAAGCCGCTCCATGGGTGGAGAGAAAAGTCTGTGGTGAAGAAACTGAAAGCGCTTTAATTGAAATATTTGTACAAATGATGTGCTGAATACATATTATTTTCTCTTGTGGATCAAGAGTATGTGGCATTGAAAGGTATGATGGAATATGATCTTACTTCATGCCTCTTGTTGTTTCGATGGTTTGTGAATGAAAAAGGTGGAATGGCTCAAGGTTAAGGGCTAGGCTCTTATAGTTTTGACGGTTTTGTTTCTCTTTTGTTAACTCTGAATGACTTCATATTTTCTGGAAAGAATGAATTGTGCTGAGTAATTTGAATTTCCCCATGAGAATAGCAATATCTTTCTTCTATGCTCTTCCTTTTCTGTTAAGTTCCATTAGCTTGGC